>VWZP01004174.1:205886-283807 GCA_013396995.1 Dicaeum eximium | reverse complement strand
GTCCAGCAAGTTTCCATAGAGGAAATTTATAAAATGGCTGTGACAGAGCTGGGAATGGGAGTTTTGGGCTAGGGGTGAGACCCTCATTGAATCCCAGAGTGGTTTGGGGTGGGAGGGACCTTAAAGATCACCCAGTTCCAACTCCTGCCATGGGCAGGGACACCTTCTACTATCCCAGATTGCTCCAAACTCCATCCATCCTGGTTCTGAACACTTCCAGGGATGGGGAGTCCACAACTTCTCAGCTCACCCCAGTGACAGCAGTGGGTTTTTCTTCAACCCACAACTGCAACCTCTGAACTGCAATTCCTTCATCCCCTCAACAACCAAACCGTCTGCTCTGCTCCTGTTTAAGAGCAGATCTCTGGAGTGTGGGAATCTCCTCCAGGTCCATCCCAACAGGCTTTCACCAGCCAGTTTCACCCCACCACCTTTCCCAGCTGGTTCTGCAACGTCCAAGCTGAGCTTTCCCAACCACTCTGGCCACACACCTTCCTTCTGGAGAGGAAAACTTTCCTGTTCTCCTTGCCTGGGATCCTTGCCTCACTGCACTGGTTTAAATCATCCCTCCTGGAGGCAAGATCAGAGGAGATCAGGAGAAAAAAGTGGAAGCCAAGGTCAGGGCTTTGGAGGCAGCACACAATTCCAGCAGGGAAAGGCTGCAGGTTTGCACTCCAGAGAGGCATTTGGGCAGTAAATGACAGAGGCACTGAATTATTCCATGGGAGAGGGAGGAGGTGTGAGTGCAGGAGGGGAAAATCCATCCATTCATTACAGAAATCAATAGGCCCCACGTGTCACTGAAGCAAGCCTGCCCCTGGAGAAATGCAAGATGGAAGAATCCCCCACTGCTTTGCTGAGGGGAGCAGAAACTCTGCCTGGGCTCAGCCAGGGGAAGGTGCTGGGGGAGATTATTCAGTGGTGGCTCCTGAGTCACGTCTGGATCAATGCATTCAGCAGTTTATTGGTGCTTCTGGGATAGATCTCGTCCAAGCAGCTACGACAGTCAATGTTAATGCAAACATCCTCCAGGCAGGGCAGGGCAGGGCAGCTGCCTGGGCTGGAGCAGGTGTGTGAGAGGCATCCAAATGGGCTGGGAAGCATTTGGAGCAGCAGGAGGTCAAAAGGACATGTGTGAAAATGAAAGGCTTTCTTTCCTTTGGATTAAGCACTTCCAAAAGGAGCCCATCCAGCAGGGAGAGGGAGAAAAGGGCCTCCCCAACTAGAACCTGGACTTGATGATCATTGCAGATCCCTTAAAAATGAAATTATTCTATTCTATTCTATTCTATTCTATTCTATTCTATTCTATTCTATTCTATTCTATTCTATGCTATGCTATGCTATGCTATGCTATGCTATGCTATGCTATCCTATCCTATCCTATCCTATCCCATCCCATCCCATCCCATCCCATCCCATCCCATCCCATCCCAGATTAAACCCCACCAACCACCCCTTGCCTGGGGGAAGTCACTTAACCTCTCTGCCTCCATTTCTGCACCTAACTGTGCATGAACATCCCTCCCTCGGGCTGAGCTGCAGGATTCCATACCTCGCCTCCCAGATGCTGCTCGCTGGCAGAAAGCTCCTGTGACCTCATTTATGTCACTTGGATAAACTGGCTGCTGGCACGAGAAGGCTCAGCTGCACCCGGAGGGTGGCGGAGCAAGGACGTGGTCAGGTGGCTTCACTTTTATTAAGCATCAAGCAGAAAGCACCTTTTAAATTAGTAGGAGAATGGAGAAAGGATAAAAGTGCTGTGATACTGGGTAGTGCCGTGCCTGGGCTGGTTCTTCTTCTGAACATGACCACTAGAAGGTGGTCCTCTTTACAATATTGTTTAGAACCAGTCTTAACTCAGAGTTACCTGTTAAATGGAACAACTGCAAGTGCTGCCACTCACAGGCTCCTGCACAGCTTGACTTGCTGAGTTTTATTTTATATATATCCTTACTTGGAGCCCCCAGCAGCTGGGAGAAATCCTGCAAGCAGGCAAAGGGCCTGGCAGACCCGTGGTTAATCACAGGGCTGGGGGACACTGGGAAAATCACGGTGAGTGAGGCAGGGAAGGATGCTCAGGTGAGCTTCCTGAGGGCTGTTCCTGCAGGGATCAGCAGGATACGCCCATGAAAAGGTTCCTGTACCTTCCAAAAAGGCTGTGTCTCCTCTCCTGGTGGCCTAAGACATCCTAGTGGCCCTTGGAAAGCCACTGTGAGGGGATGGTGTGGCTTGTCTGAGTCTCCTCCCTCCAAAGCCACCGGGGGCTGACTGGCCCAGCAGTGAGTGAGCGTTTGAGAGGTGCTGTTGTACTCACGGCCCCCTCAAAGAACAGGGAACGTGCACGCTCCAGAACCCGCCAGTACATTTCCTCTGGCCAGGAATAGCTGATGAGTAATACAAAGCAGCAGAGGTAATAAATATTAAAGAGCTGGAAAATGTGAAAGTGCACGGGCAGCGGAGCTGACAGGCGCTGTGGGTGTGAAGCGCAAGGATCAGCCTTTGCTCCTCATCCCTCTGAGAAAAAAGTGTAGGAATAAGTGTTGCAATTATTTTTTGTTAATTGTGTGCTGAAAGGCATCACGGTTCAAGCGGGCTGGTGAGCTCATCCTTGGCCTCATTCCTTTTGTGTGTCCCAGCCATGGCTTTCCTGGCATCATGTGTCTGGGAGCAGCAGAGACACAGACAGTGAGAGGAAGGAGATGGGACATCGAGGACCTGAGGGGCCTGTGTGGTGATGAGGTTTTGTTTCCCACAAGTTTGCATAGCTAAAAGATTGCAGATTTGGATTAAGTAGCTCATGGTGCTTAATTTCCCCATCCCAAGAAGTGTCCAAGGCCAGGCTGGACGGGGCTTGGAGCAAGCTGGGATAGTGGAAGTGTCCCTGCCAGTGGCAGGGGGTGGAGCAAGATGAGATTTAAATTCCCTTCCAACACAAACCATTCTGTGATTCTGTAGTTCTGTGGTGGGTGAATTGAAGGCAACACGTGGCAGTTCACGAATGCCACCTGTCCTGGCTACCATGAGAGGTCACCAGAAGTGAGAAATCAGCTCTCAGGTTCTGCAAACTCTGAACCTGTCCCTGCCCCTTTCAGCCCATACTGTGGCTGTTCCTCAGACAGGGCTGATGGAGGTGGCAGTCAGATGCCATTTCTGTGCTGGAATTTTCTTCCAGTCCCTGCTCCTCCCACCACACACGATGGTATAAGGTCCATGGGCCAAAGACACTCTTCCTTTACTTTGCAAGAGCCAAAATGCCCATGAAGACCTCTCTCTCCCTTGCTCTGGTCCCCATCAGGATCCACGCTGAGGTGCAGCTGGCTGGGGCTGACTGTGGCGGGACAACAAGGGTTAAACTCTTTCCTGGCAGGCTAGGAGGACACCGTGTGATTTCTCCGAGCCCGGAGAGGAAGGCAGGCCCTCGCTAATGTATGCGCAGCTTCTGTGGAACTAAAAATAGCCACGATCTGAGGCTGTTCTTCCAGGATTTCACAGGCGCTCACCCAATTTTTAGCTCCTTCTCCTCAAAGGGATGGCAAAGCCAAGGCGACAGTCTCAGCCCTCGTGCGAAGCCGCCGCGTCGGGAGCTTCGCTCCAGGGATGCTCCTGACCCCTGCGGCACAGGGGAGCCGGGATGCGCTGCTGGACGCACAGTCCCGGCTCTGGGACGATCCCTGGCAAGGCCAGGGTGGGCTCAGACATCCCTGGTCGCTGCTGAACAGCATCCCGAGGGTTTTCTGGGAGCCCTGGTGCTCTGCTCTGGATGCAAACGGCGGGCAGAGCAAAGCGCTGCAGCTGGCAGCGAGCCACAGCTCTGACCCTGGCAGCTCTGCAGCAGGCAGCAGCTCCTTTGCAGCTGCACCAGCTCCTCAAGAGCCAGCTCTGCTTTTCCTGAGCAGAATCCTTTCCCCCCAAACCCTCCCTGGCTGCTGTTTTTCTGGCAGGCTGTTTGAAAATCCTGGAGCGTCCACCTGCTCAGCTCTGCAAAGCCGCTCTCCGTGGGGTTAGGAGAGGCTTTGCTGCATGGAAAAGTCTTGTCGGGTGATTTCGGGTCCTGCTGAAACATTAGTCACCCTGATGGCTGGGGAGAGACTAAATGCTGTCAATTCAGGACTGCTCTCCTAGAATCCATATCTGATCTCCCAGCCACAGGGGTGACACCCTCGTCTTTTCCAGCAGCCAGAGTGTGGGAATGGAAATGTCTCCCTCTGAGTGAGGGAACAAACTCCCAGTTTTGTTACTGTGATCCTGGGGTCCACATTGGCTTTTGAGGGTTCAGACCACAGGCAATTTGCAGTGTCTGTCCAGATCTCTGGACCCACCACCCCAAACTGTTAAACCCCTCAGGAGGTGAGAAAACCTAAGATGAGAAAACCACAAGTGTCTCCATCTCCAAGGGACTCACTGATAGCAAAAATCATGTCTTTCCCCTCTCCTGCTCTGCATCCTCCACCAAGGGATCTCCGTGAGGAGATGAAGATGTGTCCCTGTCACTGACTGGTATCCCAGAGCAATGCCAGCTTCTCCTCCCCTGAGATATCCGTGGCTCTGGTGAGCCCACATGATGCCAAATCACTTCTCAAAACCATCTGGGTTAAAACTCTGTAACATGACCCATCCTGTTCAAAGGGTGAAGTGACTGTTCCCGTGTGCCTCTGTGAATCATGTCCTTGAACACACATTTTGGGAGTCCTCAGGCATTTGCGTGGGGTTTTCTTTGGCATTTCAGAGAATTTCCCTGAAACTCCCCTTGCTTGGAGCCAAGATAAGTCAATCAGAATGCCTCTGCTTACTTTCAAGACTTTCAGCTGCTCCTGCAGGACTGACTGGACTGGGACCATCTTTATTTCCACAGGGAGAGCCCTGACACTAAACCTTATTTTCACAAACACACTTGAAGCAAAAACTCAATGTGAACCCAACTTCCTGGTCCCTGTGTAAAGCTGTTCAACAGCTTTGATTTAAAACAGAAGGCTTTGCCAGAGGTGATGGCACCAAGTGTCAGAGTATCCTTAAAGCAAATAAGTGCAAAATAGGGAAGGAACTGAGGTTTAAGAATTCATAACTAACTTAGAGGGGGAATCAGTGATAAAAGAGAGCATTTGGCTCAGTGCTAGGACCATCCCACGTGTGATAGATGCTGTGACATATCTCTGCAGCACCCATCACTTGGATACCCTCTCCAGCAGCCCCCGCTGCTCTGCCTCCTCCTTCATGCAGCATGGAGATGGTTCCCACATTGAAATTTTAAAAAAAGGGCATTCATGCCATGGTGCTGGAGAGGTCTTGGGGTTTGTATTCCTGTTTTAGAGCTCCACATCTTGCAAAATAATTTACAAATGAAAACACAAACATGATTTCTAGGAGCCTGGGTCGAAACAATGGCAGCTGCTGCTACAAAGCTATTCTCTGATTCTGTATTGATTTACTGAGCAGAGACCTGGAAATGGGGATTCTGTAACCTGGATATCCAGGAGAGCCCCTCAGCCATGGGGATGCAACAAGGAGAGGCTGCCTGGCTGCTTCCAAAATCAGGGTTGTGCGGAATATGTCAATAACACATTCATGGCTATTTTTGCAAATAAAGAAACACTGGACAGGCTCTGGCTAAGCAAGGATAGCTCAGTAACAGCCAGAGTGGGGAAAGATTGACAAATCAGTGCCAAAAAGTGGGGCTGTTTAGGGCTAGCACTTCCTTATGATTTGTTTCTCTTCTTCTGGTTGTGATCTTTCAGCCTGTGAGTCGGAGAAAATTACTCTGCAGCTGGGGAAGGAGAGCAGTCACAGAGACAAATCCCAGAAACATTCCCCAGATGAAGCAACACGAGCAGCTCCTGCACCTTTGGCCTCTGGAGTTTTATCTGCAGTGATGCCCTTGCCCCACTTTCCTGCCCTGTGCAGCTGCTGGGGGTTGTGACCCCAGTGTCTGTCAGCAGGATGAAATCTCACCGGTAGCACTGCCTGTGCTCTCACAGTCCCAAATACCCACTTAAACCATCAGTAAAAAGGGATTTGAACCAAGACCAGGAGCGCTGCCCCAGAGGAGGGGGTGTAGGTTTATGTCCCCTTCGCCTGGCACTGCCACCAAAGTAATAATTTCAGAGGAGCTGGGGACATTTCTCAGGATTTGTCAATCACAGAGCCCTGGTTTGTGTCTCAGAACCCCCAGATTACCAGCCATGAGTTAAATCAGCCTGCAAATACCAAAGCTGTAGGAATCAGAACCTAAAATTACTACAGTGTCATGCTTTTATTTTATTTTTTTTTTCCATCCAACTATTGGGTGGAATTGACTCTTCCAAAGAGGGGCTGATTTGTAAACTTTCTTCAAGTAGTGGAAGTGATCTTGGGCTGAAAATCATTTCACCATCCCTGGGAATGTTAAAAAAAGTGTGGATGTGGCACTTGAGGACATGGCTTGGTCATGCCCATAAGGCTGGGTTGATGGTTGAACTCAAGAGGTCTTTTCCAAGCTGAATAATTCCATGATTCTGCAGGGATTGAGCTTAAAGGCTGGAACAGGTTGTCCAGAGGGGCTGTGGAATCTCCATCCTTGGAAATTTTCAAAACTCATCTGCACCAGACCATGACCAACCTTCTCTAACTTCAAAGTTATCCCCACTTGGATGGGAGCTTCTGTCCACAGACCTCTAAAATCTTCCAACCAAAATTCTTCTGTGATTCCACAATATGATCCTTCCCAACATAAGTTGTATAAATCAGTTGCATCTTTTGAGGTTGGTGTGTAGTAAAGCCATCTGTGCTTTAAAACAGCTTCAGACTGGCTTAGAATATGGAATTGTAACAGCTTCTCCTGTGCAGCAGAAGTCTGGGACAATCATTCCTTCAAATACAAATTTCAGTCGCACATTTGGCAAAAAGCGAGAGTCTGTAATACAAATTATTAATTCTTTAATAGGAGCTGAAAGAAACAAGTAGATAAGACTTAGATCAGAAACTGCAAGGCAGAAGGGCTAAACCCCTTGATGAACACAATTTTTGTTGCATTTTATTAATTTTTTAGGATATCCCCCAAGGTTGTCAGCACCGAGAACCCCAGTTCTGAACATCAGGGTCATCAAAATGATTATTTAGGTGTGTGTGGTCAGGATGACCTGTGAGGAGGCTGGATTAGAGTTTGTGCAGAAATAAGGATCCCTTTCTTGATTTTGAGGTGGAAAGTGATCTTTTACATGGTTTTGACCCAACACAACCAGCAGTACTGAAATAAATCTTGTACATCCTTCAAGGCTCAGGCCACACCAGGAACAGCTGCCAGCTTGGATGCAGCCCCTTGTTCTGGAGGACTTGGATATCTTGGGAGCAGCCAGAAAAAGCTGTGGAATATCAGCACCTGGATGGGACCCTGTAATTCCTATTTTGATACTCGAACTAGGAACAGTAATAATCCATCTGTGAATCCTTATCGCCAGCATGTGACATTATAACAAAGAAAACAGCTAACAAATGTTGATATTGAGCACATTAATGGTGATGGCAACTCCAAGTTTGAGTTTGATTTTTTTAATAGACAGCGTTTCACTTTCCTACTCCCCTGTTGCTCCAGCGCTGCATCTCTTATTCCTTTTATATCAGTTATATCATTAAAATTAAAAAAGCGGGCCAAAGCCGCAGCTGGTGTAAATTGCCAGAGCCCTGTGGATGCCAGCTCGCTCCAGCTGAGATCTGGCCTCACGTAACCTCATTGTAAGGGGATGTTCAGGCTCTGCTCCGAGCCTTCCACCCCAGCAGTTACACACGTCCTCCTTTCCTCCCCTCCGAGGAGAGGGATTTTAATCTGGGAACACCCTCCAGTGCACGAGGCCCCTTGCAGGAGGACGAGGTGGCAGGAGGGTGAGCCCTCAGCTGAAGGACACCCCCCATTCCCATCCTCTTCCTCCAGGAGGGAGCACCAGGGAGAAAGTTGGTGCCACGGGATGGTGCCCATCCCTATGATGTGTGTTGCTACCACGTCACCGAGTCACAGCCACGCTCCTGTAGTGCCACAGGACATTTCTGAACATGAGCCAGCAGAGTGAGGTGGCCAAGAAGCCCAAGGGCTTCCTGGCTGGAATATCCAGCAACAGTGCGGCCAGTAGAGCCAGGACAGTGACTGTCCCCTGTGCTGGCACTGCAGGAGCACCTCCAGCTCTGGGGACAGCTCTGGGACCCTCCTGACAAGAGGGACATTGAGGGGCTGGAGCGTGTCCAGGGCAGAGAACAGAGCTGGGGAAGGGGCTGGAGCACCAGGAGAGGCTGAGGGAGCTGGAAAGGGGCTCAGCCTGGAGAAAAGGAGGCTCAGGGGGGACCTTGTGGCTCTGCACAACTCCTGACAGGAGGGGAGAGCCAGGGAGGATCAGGCTCTGCTCCCAGGGAACAGGGACAGGCGGAGAGGGGATGGCCCCAGGCTGGGCCACGTTGTGGCATCACCATCACATTGTGGAACCACCATCCCTGGAAGTGTTCAGGAAGTTTGGATATGGGATTTGTGGCCACGGTTTAGTGTTGAACATGATGGTGCTGGGTTGCTGGCTGGACTTGATCCTAGAGATATTTTCCAGCCTCAGAGATTCTGTGATTCTTTGGTTGGGCCTGGCTGAGACGGAGTTTGTTTTCCCCACAACAGCCCCCACACTGCTGTGCTTTGCATTTGGAGCTGGGAAGGTGTTGGTAACACCCCAATGTTTTGGCTACCACAGCATCAGAGCTGTCTTTCCAGCATTCCACCCCAACAGAAGGCTGAGCACCAACAAAATCCATTTTCCATATACCTGCACTAACAAACCAGGTAATTTCAAGACCTGTTCATGGGTGCTGCAACTTCACCACACCCTGTACAGGGCCAGGGCTTGGACTCAATGATCTTGTGGGTCCCTCCCAACTCAGCATATTCTGTGATTCCATGCCAAAATCTGAGTATAATCGTTAGAATGGTCCAGGCATATTCAGACTCTCCCAAGTCATCACAACCTGTGCAGGTTTCAGTAATCTCCAAGGGCCAGGAATCACTCCCAGTGCTGAATATGGAGGAAGTTTCCTGGTTTTGGAGGATGAGAGAGTTCATTTCTTGTGTCTTGGCCCGTTGGCCTCAGGAAAAGTGATCAGACTGTTGCAGCCCGAGATTCCTGCCCTTGGTCCAGCAACCAGGACTTGTGGCTTGTGGCTGTGTGGGACAGGCCACCAGGACTCTTCTGTCCCCAAAGCACAGCCCAGGGCCTGGCCTGAGGTGCCTTTCTGGGCTCCCACGACCCTTTTACACATCCCCATCCTCCTCCTCTCAACCAGCCTGCTGCCAGAGGCATCCTCCTACATTTCCTGGTGACACTGGGAGCCACCTCCGTAAATCCAACCGTGCCAAGGCCCAGGCACGACCCTGCAACAGCTCACCCTGTGTAATTGTCAACACAATCCCTGGAAATTTTGGCCAGGGCCGACTAGGTAGACGTAGCCACGTGGAGCTGAGCCTTGCCAGCTGGCCAAGGGCTGCTCCATTTCATGACACAAAACCTCAGCCTCCAGAATCCCTCCCCTGTCATCCACACGGAGCAGCTTTTTCCACAGGGTGAGTTGTGTTTTTACAGCAGGAACATCTCCTCTTCTCCCTCCTGGTGGGCTCCTGCAGCTCTTTCCAAAGGTTATTTGACCACATTTGGTGCATTTGGCTCCTTAAAAAGGCGCTCTGGTGCAGGGACAGCAGTGACTTTGACCCGAGCAGTTCGTGTGCTGCTGTGACACACGTAGTAAATAAGAGTGAGGGTAATTACACCAACAGGAATTCTGGGAGCCCTGCCAGGAAGGAGTGGACAGCCAATCCTTTGTGCACTAATAAAAAAAAAATTAAAAAAAAAAAAATCACCCCAATCCCCCTCCCAACCCCAAATTAGTTCTATCTCTTGAAGCCGTGATGAGACTTAGAACTAAAAATACACACAAAATACACACACTCATATATAAAAATAGCCAGCATTCAAAAAAAAAAAAAAAAAAAAAAAGCCTGAAGTTAGGCTCCTGTATCCAAAATTAAGCTCTTAAATAAATAAATTAGCCTGATTTTCAAAAGCAGGGAGCAGTAAATGGTTTTCAGTGACATAAGAGGACGCATCGTGTTGCTAAAGATTGAAGATCAGGCCTGAATATGGATTTAAAAGTCTAATTATAGAAGCCTGTTTGCCACCAGCTTGACCAGGAACAACGAATTTCAAGTGAAATTACATTGATTTTTTTTTTCTTCATTCTTCTTAAGTTGTCTACACTTAACCAGTATTAGGATAGGTTTGAAAGACCCTCAAAGAAGTAAATAAAATGTCACAAGGAAACAGATGAACTGGAATAAAACTGTTTATACCAGTTCTGTACATTGGTGTTTGGAAATAGGGTTAAAAATTATCAACTTTGGAGCTGGGTGAAATTTTATGTTGATTAATTAAGTAGGTATTTATTACTTGCTGAAAGCCCACAAGGTGGAAATATTACTTTTCCCAGTTATTGTCACAATCCACTGGCATCAAGAAGGAATGGCATCTTAGTCATTCCTTCCCTCTCTTTGCCAGATTTGGGTCTGAAGGATGCTGAAGACAGAACACCATATTTTTTTCATGGACTGAAGAGAAAGAAAAAGGAAGTTAATTTAATTTCAGCTGCAAACGGCCCTTGGAGCTGCTTTGCTCACGCTGCCCAACATTTGCCAAGGGGTTCCTGAGGTCACAGTCCCACAGGATAGGGACAGATTTGTCCTTTGGGGTCAGACTGGGCAGGGCTGGGATTTATGCTGTGAAGGAATTATGTCCACCCTGGATGGAGGAGCATCAGCAGGTAGGGCTGTGCTCCACTCACGTGGTGTTTAGAGGCAGGGGACAGCACTAAAAGATCTGGGGTTTGATGCAAAAAAAACTTTGAGAGCACCTTTTTGGTGCTCTCTGACTCAGTTTCCCCATCCATGGACAAGGCACAATGCAAGTGACCTTTGCCAAAGGCGTGGGCTCAGCAGTCAGGGAGAACTTGGTGTTTGTGCCATTGCCACTGATGGAGGCAGGATCAGGACAATCCCATGCATTTGAATATTTTTCCATGCATTCTGTCTCCGAGGATTGGTGTCATGTCCTCTTTCTGTGGCCAGTAAGATAAAAATTATCCTTAAACTGTGGATGGTGGTGAATCCTTAGAGATTCACCCTAACCCTAGAGATCCAGGACAAATCATTGCAGGACATTGTGTCCCTTCTGATAATTTCTTCCTAACCTTTTTGAGTGGCCCAATGTCATCATTGCAGTTTGGTTCAGCCAACATGGAGGGCTGGGAAAAATAAAGATGGTTTTAAAAATAACCCAAAAGTGGAGACAGCAGTTGGGAACAGCAGTGTGGAAGAGTAGACATGTAGGAAATGTGGACTGTGAGAAGGCACTGAAAGAAATTTTTTCTGGAGAAAAAGAGGTTCAGGGGGACCTTCTTGCCCTCTTAAGAGGAGGGGACAGCCAGGGTGGGTCGGGCTCTGCTCCCAGGGAACAGGGACAGGAGGAGAGGGAATGGCCCCAAGTTGCACCAGGGAAGGTTCAGGTTGGACATCAGGAAGAATTCCTTCAGGGAAAGGGTTATTAGGCATTGGAATTGCTGGTCAGGGAGGTGGTGGAGTCCTCATCTCTGGAGGGATTTAAAAGCCGTGTGGATGTGGCACTTGGGGACATGGGTTAGGGGTGGCCTTGGCAGTGCTGGGGGAATGGTTGAACTCAATGATCTTGGAGGTATTTTCAAACCCTCATAATTCTATGGTGCTATGGAACTGTGATTTTTTTTTTTTTAAATCTGAAGAAATGAAAGGTTTACATGGCAACTATGTGCAAACAGGTAAAAGACTGCTGCAGGGTGAAAACCAATGAATTCTTCTTCTCCGTGGCAGAGGTGATGAGAAATGAGTGGTTTAACCTTCCGAAAAGGAGTTTAGGTTTTGTGTACCAGCAGGAATGGGAGCTTCTGGGGAGGGGGAGACCATCCAGGAGTGCAGGACAGATTTGGTGGAATGTGGCAGAGGTGATGGTGCCTTTGCCCACGGGCAGCACCTAATGGACACCCCCACTTGGCTTTCACTGGCCTTGTGTCACCAACATTATAAAAAACATCGCATCCTCCTTTTCTCTGCTTTCTCCTTGAGCCACGACACTCTCCCTGACTCTGCCTTTCCAGCTAAACTGCATTTATTTAATTCCTGGGTGAAGGGAAGGCGGGATGCCAGTGTAGTGCTGCAGCTCCTGGGGCTGGGGTCTTCCATGGAAACGCCAAGTGCAGGTGTTGGATTTGGGCGCGTTGGGAGAGCAGGTGCTCCATTTCCATCCCACTCCGGGTCTGCTGTGGATGTCACACCAGTGTCACCAGTGTCGTATGTGACTGGCGTAGCATTTCCTCGAGTGTCGAGCCCCATCTGGTGGCTTTCCTGCGTCATTTTAAATTTTTTTTTGTGTCCTTGCAGTCCTCTTTCGGGATTTTTCTCCTCCTGTGCCAGGCAGCTGCGAGCGGGCAGGGAGGACAAGATGCTGGACAAAGGGCAGGGCTCGCAGAGCTGCCTCTGCTTCTCTCCCAGCTCCCCATCCCTGTAATTCGGATGAAGCAGAGGCTCTCCAGGCTCGCGTCCTTCCCTCCCGCTCTCCCCGGCTGTGCAGTCTCGCCCGAGTGGCAGGGGATGATCTAATCGTTTTGGCCAAACCCCAGCTTGTGCCGTGAGCCCCTCCCAGAGCCTCCAGAAGGCGCTTCAGCCGTGCTGGCAGCAGAGCTGGGACAGATGAACAGTCCCGGGAGGGGACATTTCCGACTAGTGACTGGCTCAGGTGACCAGCTGTAGGGTCGGCATCAGGTGAAATGGGTCCCATCCCAAACGAGGTCACAGCCACCGCTCAGAATGAGAAGGAAGAACACCCAATATTAGACTGTCAATCCCTGGAAGTGTCCAAGGCTAGGCTGGATGGGGCTTGGAGCAACCTGGGATACTGGAAGGGGGTTGGAACAAGATGATCTTTAAGGTCCCTTCCAACCCAAACCCATCTGGGATTCTGTGATATCAACAGGCATTAGAAAGGACCCGTGTTAGGGGTCTTTCCTTAAATGCCACGAGTCCTGAGACAGAGGCAGTGGTAGAGCTGTGCCTGTCCATGCACGAGACACCTCCAGCATTGCCCAAAGTCTCACAGCTGACCAGTGACCAACTGTGGCCTTTCAGGTCTGTGGGTCACACATGTGCTACATGTGAAGGTGGTGTCTCATTGCTCTATCTATGATGAAATAGGGTCAAATCATAGAATCACAGAATATTCTGAGCTTGACGAGACCTACAAGGATTGTCAGATTCCAATTCCTGGACAACTTCAAGAATCCCACAATGAGCCTGAGTGTGTGGTCCAAATACTTCTTGGCTCTGGGGTCTGTGAGAGAAGCTCCTTACCAGAGTGCTGAAGGGGTTTAGATGGTCTTTCAAGCCACTTCCAAGTGTTAGGACCAGTATCTTTCATGTGGGTTCTCTTCTTGTGAGGAAAATCAGGTGAGGGAGTTGTTGTCTTGTGCTTCAGAAGCATTTCCTACTCCCAGGCTTCACACTTGGGTGGTACCAGTCAAAGTTTTCCCTTGCAACACCAAATACACTTCATTATATGGTCTTGTTCTCAGGCTGGCATCCAGTTTAAGGTTGGGCTTGATGACCTGGGAGGTCTTTTCCAACATTAATGACTAGTCAGGTCCTAAAAGCCCTCCTCAGATCTGACAGGAGGGAGCTGAAGAACCCTAATGTCCCTCCAGAACCCCATTCCCCCACAAACAGGTTCTGCTGCACTCCAACCCCTCACGCCCAGCTTTTCCCTCCTGTTTCCCTGCAGGTATATCCGAACAATGTACCTGGGGATCCAGAGCCAGAGGCGGAAGGAACACCAGCGGCGTTTCTACTGGGCTATGATGTACGAATATGCAGACGTAAACATGCTGCGCCTCCTGGAAACCTTCCTGGAGAGCGCCCCTCAACTGGTGCTACAGCTCTGCATAATGATCCAAAAGAACCGTGCAGAAACATTACCATGTAAGTGGCCCCCTCTTCCCCACCTTTCCAGCCCTCTCCCCTCCGATCCCAGTGCCCAGCAGCTGATGGATGTGTTGCTCACTTCCCACCCTGGCTGGGGGCTGCCACTTTGGGACGAGTCTCTGCTGCGTTCGCCGGGTAAAATTTCTGCTCGCTTCCTCTGTGGGGGAAAAAAAAAGTCAGTGTCAAGGGAAAGATGGGATTCAGCTCTTCCACACCCAGCCCAGGCTAAAGGAATGATGGTGCTGTCAGGAGAAGCTCTGCTGCTGTGGCACCACTCGTTTGTCGCTTGGCGCTGGGCTAACATGGCCACTCCCTGCCTCAGTTTCCCTCCTTACATAAGCAGGGTGATAAAACCGGCCAGATTTGAGTTTGTGTTTTGAGGAGAAATGGTTCAATGCCTATGCAATGCTCTGATGGTGTTAAGTGTAAAAAAGGGGGTTTTTAACAGCTGAATGCTGTAGGGCCTTTTCTGATGAGTGCCCAGGAATTAAGGTCTTGTCTTTGGTACCATGGTTCTCACCAAGCCCAGGAAAAGAGAAGGGGAAGGCAGTGGAGGGGACTGTGTACAGACAGGGAATATAGGGGGATTTTCATTGGCAGACAGATGAGATGAGGCTTGGAAGCCACCACAGGGAATATTTTGCCAATTCTGGTGTCTGCCACTGCTGTGATGTGCTAAGCATGGGACATCTGTCCCAGCTGAGAGGGACATGGCCCTGTCCCAGCCCTGGCCTGAGCAGCTCTCCCAGCCCATGGCCATGCTGGCAGCCTGGGAGTGACCAGCCTGAGGGACAATCATCCTTTCCAAGGACCAGCAGTGGAGCTGCTTGGTTATTTCAGCCCCTGCTCAGTTCGTGCACCATGGGTGACACTCAGCTCCCCAAAGACAGCCTGGTTGGGACCTGTCATTTCTGAGGAGTTTTTGGAGCTGAGGTGGGAACTGAAATTGGAATTTGCTTTGGGGTTAAATTTTGCTGGTTTTGCCAAGGTCAGCACTATCTACAGCATCAAGGAAGGCCAACTGCTCTCCCTTTCCTCTGTATTTCCAGCATGTCCATCACAGTTGTTTATAGAAGCCTCCCTCCCCCTATTTATGCAGTTTTTTCTTGAAACCTCTCATCACGAGCTCTCCAGGCCTCCAAAATGCTGACATGATGAATATGCCTTTCTACAACTCCTGCTAGAATGGCTCACATTTGCCAGCCCCCTTTTCCCGCTGCTTCCAACGTTATTAACCCGACTGAAAATGCAGAAATCACAGCCCAGGAGGTTTGCCAGGGCGTTCTGCAGATTGTTGGGCTCTCCGCAGAAAGCGCCGGGGTGAAGTTTGTTGGCCTCTGTTGCGCCGCGAGTCAGACAACGCGGGAGAATAATCCCTCCGGGCTTTCAAATCCGTGCCTCTTCCACTTTGCCACTTCCAGGCACGGCTGCCTAATCCACTGAACGAGCTGCATCATTTTTCCAACATCCCCCTGCCCTCCCTTCCTCGCCTTTGCAGTTCCTCTGCTCCTCCAGCGCGCCGAGCCGGCTGCGCTCTCTTCCAAGGCAGCGCACGTCCCCGCCTGCCTCCCCGAGCCCTCGAGGGCTCTTTGCTCGCCACGCTCCAGCAGCCGAGCTCGCCGGGTCCCCGGCGCATCCTCTCCCTGCATCCCTCCCCGCCTGTGCCACGGATGCGGGCGCTGATGGATGAGAGCACCGGAGCTCGCTCAGCGCTCCTGTGCAAGGTTTCCTAGAGCTCCTCCATGCCCGTTCAGTGCTACTCTCTTCCTCTTCCTCCTCCTCCTCCTCCTCGCGCCCGGTCCATAATTGTATAAAAGAAAATTAAATGCTAAGAGGAGCCGTTGTGAAGGGGAGCATCAAAGATTTTCACTTAAAGCGGGTGAAAAGCGAAGGGAGACGGATGCTGTTAGGAAGGCAGTGTGTTTAAAAAGCAAATCAAGTCTCTCCTGGCTCATCGAGTCTGTGGGAGCGTGGCTTGTCACAGGAAGGGGCCAGTTCTGCCTTTAAACAGGGACAGCATCAGCTGCACCCCTGAGGGATGCACACTGGAAAAACAACCTGGGGAAGGGCATAAAAGCCCAGGTACAGCCCCTGCTGATGTGTCCAGACTCCAGCTGCTTCCATACATCCCCCACAGACTCTTATGGATTCATTTAGTGCCAGACAAGGCCAGTTCACCATTTCCTGTGGCATACATCCCTCCTCCAAGCCCCAGCTCTCCCTGCTCTTTAGATTGCAATGCCAAGCCCAGGCTCCACCTTTACCCAAACAGGTCAACTTCTATTTAAGGAGCTTTAGAAAGGGAGTTGTTGGAATGGCTATCAGGAGGTTTTGCTTTTGTCTCCTAATTCCTGTGTTAAGAGAGCTATTGAGGAAAGAAGAGTGAACACACTGGAGGCCTTTACTCAGACACAGAGCATCTCCTCCAAAGCATTTCTGCCACACAGCATGGTGGTGGAAAGGGCTGATCTTGGAAGGATGAGTAGAAAGGGATAGAACCAGGATAATGCTTAATTTCCTGAGTTTCAATCTATTGGATGGGTGGAAGAAAGAAAATCCTCATCATGCCTTGCAATAGCTATTTGACCATCAGAGGTATCTGTGTGAGAGGGTTGGGTGGGATTTGTGTTCTGTTGTTCCTTCAGCACTCAAAGAACGGATGAGTTTCACCCAAAAGTGAGAATGTCCAGCAGCAGAAATGCTGGAGCTCAAATTTGAGGTCGAGACCCAGCCTAAGTAAAGCTTGGGACAAGACCCCTGGGATTTCAGGACTCATTCCTTCATCATATCCCCAGCATAAGGCAGAGCAGATCCCAGCTTAGCTGCCCTTGCCTGAGGAACAACAGAAAAGAACACTGAGAGAAAAGAGGTGAGAACTCCGTGTACTCCATCAGGTGGGCAGTGGAAGGTGAATGTTGAGAGCCTGAGCTGGAATTCTTTGGTTGGTGGAGCAAATGGAGCAACATCAGCTCCTGAATATCCATATGGAAGGAGCTGGTGCTGGTAGGCAGGCCCTCTGTGAAGGATTCATCTGCTACAGCCACAGCTGGGTGGGCCCAAAACAGAGTCTAGAGAAGGGAGGGAAGGTGAGGATGGATCCAACACATGGGACAGCTCGTGTCCAAAGCAGCTGAAGGAGGTGGGATGAGATGCTCAACCTCCAGCAGCACCTTTCTCCAGGGAATCTGATGCATTTAGACCTATCATTGGGTAAGGGGAGGGGAGGGGATGCTGGAGAGGATGCAGCATTGTCCCTGAGTCACCCTAACTGTGTCTGAGGTTTAGGAGAGGATAAAAGGGTGTCCATCTCTCAGACTCCTGGGCAACAATGGCCAGAGGAATTCCCCTCATTTAAATCACATATTTGCAGGGGAAAACATAACATTGACAACAGAAAAAGCTCAGCAATCCAGGTCCTCATTCCATAATCGCTGCCAGCAGATATCCCACCTCACTCCTGGCAGAACAAACCATCCTTAACCCCCTCCACCCCGCAGAGCTGCCGCTTCCTCCGCGCCAGGTGGGGAGGAGCAGATCACACTGGCTTAAAGGAGACACCCAACCTCTAGGCAGGCAGGGAGGTGAGAGGGATTCCAGTTTTCCTGGTATAAATCTCCTCTTAAAGAGGTTTGCTTTCACTTAATTTTTTTTTTTTTAATGTGGCTTCTTTAAAGCTTAATGAGATTTAGCAGAAGCCCCAACGTCCCTTCACTCACGTCACGAGTTCTTTATGCAAAGATTTCTGCCTGCCTGAGGCTGCAGTTTTCAGCACAGGGTCTCTCCCTCCAAAAAAAAAGACACATCTCTCCACAGATGCTGTGTCCACCTCCTCAATAACACTACAGTCGATCTGAAAGAGTTTTGCAGCATAAGCCTTCCTTTTGCAAAGTCCTGCTGGAATCTCTGGGATTTTGAGAGGTGTTTGCACTCTCCTCAGCCCTCAAAAGTAGGCTGGAGCTGCTCATGTATTTAAGGAAAAGTAACATTAACTTACAGGGTTTGGGGGGGTCATTTTATTTAAGGACAGTGATACAAATTAGGCATTAAAATGTATTTCTGATGTCTCAGCTACAGATGTGTGCTGGCTGCAGAGTTCTCCTGGTGGAGTTTGCAAATCATCTTGTCCCTCCCAAAGCAAAGTCCTATTTT
This sequence comes from Dicaeum eximium, assembly GCA_013396995.1. Taxonomy (NCBI): domain Eukaryota; kingdom Metazoa; phylum Chordata; class Aves; order Passeriformes; family Dicaeidae; genus Dicaeum; species Dicaeum eximium. The sequence goes on along the minus strand of VWZP01004174.1, from coordinate 265,605 downwards.
TTTATCATTCTCTTCCTCATCTGTGCCATGTCTGGAGACCATTTATAATCATTTATGATCCCTTTTTGCAGGGCCAAACTAAAGATGGTTTTCCTTGTCACTTAGTTTAGAAGACTCAGCTGGTCAGCTGAGTTAGAGAGGGACCTTCAGCCTGTAGGTGTTCAAAAATGTGAGGTTTTAAGTGACACCAACACTGGCCTGAACATAATTGAGGAGGCTAAAATCCACAGGTCTCCAGTGAAAGTGAAAAAAAGACTAATGAGATTTGAAATTTCATCCTTTTCACCACTTGAAGAAGCACTAAAAATTAGTGCAAGACCCTTCATGCTGGCCTGGGCCAAACAGGTGTGTTCAAACAGGAATCCAAACCCCCAAACCCAATCTCTGTGATCTCACAACACAGAATTGTCCCAATTTATGCGGAGTTCCATAACCTCATAAATAAACCAGGGTTCTACACAGGCACCAGATCCCATGGGGATCAGTGCAAAATTCAATGTGGCATCTGCAGATTCTGTGTGGGAAAGTCCTATTTCAGCAAAGCAGAAATCCTCTTCCTGACTGGTGCATTTTTCCTGAGATCCACCAAGAGAACCTCACTGTATGACTAAAGATGTCTTTGCCTTACAAAGTCCTCAGTAACAGGAGATGGGGTGAGGACAAGATCTACCAGAGCCACACTCTGGGCTTTGGCTCAGGTTCTGAGACAGATCATGAGGAAAAAGAGATGCTAAAACTTTGCCCAAAGGCAGATATTCTTTTTCCCTTTTTTCTCATGTCATTCCTTGGGGATTAAAAGAAGTGGGAGACATCCATCACCCAGGCCAAGTTTCCTGTGACAGAAGAGGCACAAGCAGAAAAGCAGTTGCTCACTGCCATGTGGGAAAGGGACTCTGTTGTGATTGCTTCTTGAGTGGGGTGATGAATCAGGACTCTTTGACTCCATTATCAGAAGGTTTTTATTATTTATTAAAATGACTCCATTGTTCAGAAGGCTTTTGAGCTNGCAGTCTACATCCAAATTAAAACAGAAATAAAAAAAAGGAGTGACAGACAGGATAGAGGTGCTGTAACAGATGTCAGATTGCAGTCTTAAAATGCTCATATACTGTACATGTTTGTGGAGTCCTGTTGTTTCATACCAATCATCCCTACTCAGAACACAGAAATGGGTGGGAAAGGATTTTATGCTAAATGGAGGCATGTGTTGTTTTTCTTAGCAAAAGAGTTGGGTTTGGTTTGGTTTTTTTGGGTTTTTTTTTCACCATTTCAGTGCATTCCAGTATTTCCTTAAGGTGTGTTTCTCTTCCAACAGCTCCTAACAGCAGAGTTCAAATATCATTAGGTCTGAAAAATCTCAGTGGAGGAGGCTCCTCCTGATATTTTCAGGATTCAAGTTTTTATAGAAATCTGCTTAGAAGTGAGCTTTCCCATGTAAGGAAAAACTCAGCAAGTTTGCATATAAGAAACTTATAAAATGTCTAGCGACAGGACCCCACCAGTCATGTGCTTGCTGGGCAGGGAGGATCTGGGATGATCTGCCCTGTCCTGACCCCACCACAGTTTCCCTTTAAATGTTCACCAGCAGCCCAAGNTTTGTCTGAGGGGCAGTATTGTTCAATCATCAGGTGCCTGGTCTTCAGATAACTTAATCACCGTCTTCCCGCTTCGCATTCTATAGCTCAAATTTTGCTTTTAACTCTATCTCTTCTGCAGGTTTTACATTCTTAAAATCTTTCACCAATAAACCATCTCTGCAAGGCCTTCCTGCATCATCCTCCCCAACACCCAAGGAGGCCCAGATAGCTCTGAACTCATGAACAGCTCGCCTGGGAGGCCACTCATATGACTCCAGTGCTCTGCCAGACTGGGGCATATGTCTCTGTTCCTGCCTTCCCCTCCTTCCCACCAAAGCCGGATGACAGGGAGCAATTTGGTGCCCTGCTGGAAGCCAGCCGCTGGTCCCGGGCCAATTCCCAGCAGCATCAAAAAGCCATCTCCACAGTTGGCAGTGGCACGAGGACGCCTTGCTCTGGCATGCTGAGAGCAGGCCAAGCCTGAGGCACGCTGGCATGGGACAGCTTGTCCCATCATCAGCCGTATTGTCCCAGCGCGGTGGCATCCAGGAGCCTTCGGAGCCAGGGACAGCTATTTTTTCCCTTTTCCCAATGGGATTTGGAGCCAGCCCAAAGAGAGGCGTCATCCCTTCGCCCGTCCCCACCTGCAGCTTCTCTGTCCACCACCTTGCCGTGTCTCTGGCTCTTATTTTTGGAGTGCTGATAAAACCCCGTCTGTTCCGTACCACGTGTCACTGTCACACACAGGACACGGCACAGCCAGGAAAGATGAGTCACCATTCACGGGACAGAGCTGGCAGGGGGCCAGGGCTGCCAATTTTAGGCTTTGTCAGACTGTGGTAATCACTGGGAAGGGGTTACATCATCAGAGCACTACAACAGCATTAGCTCATGCTGTTCCCAGGAGCTGGGGGCCAGCCAGGAAACTGAGGCATGCAGAGAGCTTTGGGTTCTTGTCAAGCAGATTCCAGGCAGGAAATTCAGATTTTTTTTTTGCTAACTCCATACTGCAGGCTTTCTGGAGATAGACCTTTCATGGGAATGTTGGGATTAGAGCATAGGAAAAGGTGCTGATAGTGCTGGTTAGTGAAATACAATTCTTTTTAACTTCAGGTTGCTTGAGTGTGGGATTCTCGTCAGGCATCTATGAGAGCATGGATAAACATAGGCTCTGGGATGTGCAAAAAAGCATGGAAAAAATGCTCTACTGGGCAGGGACTGCTCTGTGCTTCTACCTCGATGGAGGTGGAGCAGTTCAGGTTGATGCAAAAAAACTCAAAATTGTTGAGTTTTGAAGGAAAGAATTCCCTCGCTTCAGAAACTATTATTTGTGTTTTAATGATCAGCTTGGGGTGACAGTTCTGAGTCTGGGCATGCAGCAAAATTACTGAGTCAGTAGAAATCTCCTGAAATGACTTTTGTCCTAGCTGGCATTTGACCAGCCTCATGCTCTCAGTGCCCTCAGAGCATCCATGTGTTCACACAGAGGGTCACTGAGGGGGGACAGCCACCAGACACAGGAGCCCCTGTCTGACGTACATCAAGGTCCCAAAAATGTTTGCAAAAGGCAAAAAGGAGACAAGCCAGGACGAGCATGATGTGTGGGATGAGACTTAATGCGTGGACACCAAGATCTGACCCGCTACCTATCACACAGGTCTTTGCAGCGTGTACAAAACGTGGGAAGCAGAGGAAGAGTTTCCTGCTGTTATCCTCGGAAATCAGTGTCCCTGGTGCCTTCAGTACCCCACTGTGAGACAGCACCAGCTGCACCACATCCGTTTTTGCCGCTTTGTCACTCCCCCTCACAGGAACACTCTGCCAGACTCGCCTCATTGATGCCAGCCCTGTGTACTCCCAAGGAATGTTGAGACGCTCCTTCTTTTCCAGAGACCAGTCCCCTCAGCTGGGGTTATGCTGAGGCATTTCCACCAAAGGCCCCCTACACAACATCAAAGGTTTATAAACCATAAGGGCACAAAGTGTGCCCTGCTGACACATCTCTGGATGGAGACCTCTTTCTTTGGCCGGTGAGTGTGATCCCAACTGGGTCCCTTCCTCTTTCCCATCAGGCCAAAATCATTCCCAGAACTGGGATGAAGTTATTTCCCTAATTGCCTGCAGACTTTCTGTGTCCAGGGGAGGTTTGCAGGATCCCTGTTTGGTGCTGTCACAGGCCCTTTGCAGCATTGCCTTGATGTTGTCTGATCTCCAAGGAACAGCCTTGTGGGAGCTGTTTTTAGCAGGAAGTTCCCTCACGAAGCCCTGGCAGGAAATGTTGCTTTCCCAATCCAAGGACAAGTCTGTTGGGTTTCATCCCTGCTGATAAACCAAAACACACCAGAACATGAGCACAGCCACCAGATTTTGTTCATCCTCTGCTTCAATTATCAGCACAGCCCTTGGCACGTTTTTTGCTCCCGGCAGCCAACACCAACCCAAACAATTCCCATGCTTGGCTCAGGTGATGGCAAGAACAATTCCCACCAGGCACTCTGGGCCACCCTGTTTTGGAGGCTGGGACAGAGCTTAGCAGTCAACAGAATTAGGCTTGGCTTAGTTGCTGATTTATGGGAGCAGAGTCCAAATCTTCCCCAGATCTGTGCTAATGAAAAAGGGATTCTTGTGGTCACTCTCCAAAGCAGACAGCAGAACTCCTTGGGCTTTCCTTTCCAGCACTGAGGTGCCCTTCCCCTCTTTTTCAGAGTATTTTAGCCCCCACTTCCAGGATTACAACATCCTTTCAACTTGTAGCAGGCAGGTTTACATCTTTCCCAATGTCTGCAGTCTACATCCAAATTAAAACAGAAATAAAAAAAAGGAGTGACAGACAGGATAGAGGTGCTGTAACAGATGTCAGATTGCAGTCTTAAAATGCTCATATACTGTACATGTTTGTGGAGTCCTGTTGTTTCATACCAATCATCCCTACTCAGAACACAGAAATGGGTGGGAAAGGATTTTATGCTAAATGGAGGCATGTGTTGTTTTTCTTAGCAAAAGAGTTGGGTTTGGTTTGGTTTTTTTGGGTTTTTTTTTCACCATTTCAGTGCATTCCAGTATTTCCTTAAGGTGTGTTTCTCTTCCAACAGCTCCTAACAGCAGAGTTCAAATATCATTAGGTCTGAAAAATCTCAGTGGAGGAGGCTCCTCCTGATATTTTCAGGATTCAAGTTGGAAGCAGCTCTGCTGGATTTAATACACTCAAAAATCTTAGCAAAGAATTGGCCACCAGAAGTTGTAACTAAAGTGCCCTTCACAAAGAACCAGCTGTTGAATGTGAAATGTGATTTTTTTCCTCCAAGGATAACCCCTCTTGGATTTTGCCATCTCATTCTAACCAGTTAAAGTGACCATGGTTGGGGTGGGGTTTTTGTGCCTGTTGTTCTAGAAAGATTATTTTAATTAGCAAAGGGACAAAAACTAAGTTCTCAGCAGGAAATAGCAATGGAAGTTTCTAGAGATGGTTGTGCTCCTGTCATGTTGAGCCAGGTTTGTGTGACTCCCCTGCCTCTAACATTGCCTGCAAAGAGGGATTTTGCTCTGTTTGCACAGAGTTAAATCCTGTCCTTGCTGGAGGTGTTGTCAGAACATCCTGGTGGAGCATTTCCAATGAAACCTCTTGGGGTCTCTTGAGGAGCTTTACATCCTCTCATCTGTGGCTGTTCACTTTTAGGGGCTCAGGTGGGGTTCTCTTTCAGTGTCGTTCTGAGACAGCCCTTAAAGGCTTCAGATTAACGGGGATTTAGCTCAAAAGTCTTTATAATTACAGTGAGGACTGTGCAGAGGGCACCTCGGCCTGAAAAGAGTGGCAATTCATGCAGCTTTTGACAAAAATAGACACCAAGAGCCGTTCTCATACTCTATTTCCAAACAAGCTAATCTGTGCCCGGGAAATCCTGGCTGCTGCTTTCCCAGCACATTTCTAATGCAGAATTAACCCAGGTGATTGGTGCCTGGAGGGATTTAGACCAAGCTCAGAGCAAAGCATCTCTCCTTCATGTCTGTGGGTCATTAGAAGACAGAGATGCACACGGTTGTTGGTTCTGAGTGTCTCTATCAGCTTCAGTGCCATCCCTGCCCACCTGAGATTCAGGGAATTCATGATCTACAGAGGATGCACTGGGAAGAGGTGAACTTGAGTTCACTTGAGTGGTGGGAAGATCCTAGAGAGATTTTGGCACTTGGGTCCTTGCTGCTGCAACATGGGTTACTGGTCCACATGAACCCCAATATATGTGATAACAGCAGCTCTTCTAATTGGAAACACACAAAAAATCCATCCAGCCCCACACTGACATTGAAAACACCATCAGGAAGGTTAATAGGAATTCTGATTCCAAAAATCACAAAGGAAAGAACTGTTCTTCATGAACACCCTCAAAGTAGCATCTGCTGAAGTGGGGGTTCTTTCAGTCAGGGAAAAAAAAATCTGCTTTTGCTGAAAGGAAAACAGTGAATTCTTTCCATTCCATTTTCTTAACATTTAGGGGAAGCTTCAAAATGGAAGAGCCATTTCAAACTAAATAGTGTGTTATAAATACTTCTATATCATTTATGCCACACCAATAGGAATTCAAAAAGTAAGACTGTGTGTGTCTCTCTGTCCCCTGATTGCCTCCAGCTTCTTTAGGACTGAGTCAAATCACCAAACTCGCTCCAAATTCCCGAATGGAATTCTTAGACATCTGCCATGCATTGCTCCCCCTGAAAAGTGAGTCTGAGTGTTGTCATTTCCTTCAACTCTACCATTAGAGTCCCATCAGAGGCTCTGGTGGCTGGGTGAAGTTGTTGCAGAAGAGGCTGCTCTGCAGAAGGCAGGATTTGTCTCCAGCTCTAGCAATGGATTCACGCTGACATTTTCCTCAGGCATAATTTTGGGTGCTTAGCTGAGACCAGATTCCTGGAAGGATTACCCCGTCCTGCTAAAATAACATTTTTTCCTGGCAGAAAGCTGTCCCCACATCTGTATTACACTTTACCTAAGCTCCACCTGCCATGCCTGGGCTCCCCAGAGCTGTCCAGACACAGCAACCACCTGGAATAATTTACTCTGCCCAGCCTGCAAAATCTGATAATATGAGAAGCTTCATCTCCAGGCGTTGAGGAGTTGAGCCAAAGGTCTTCCACATTATTTTTAACGTGATGAAAAGGATTATACCACCATGGTTGTGATAACCAGAGGACTGTGATCGGATTTTGTCTGTACCTGTAACACAAACAGTGCTGGAGCCCAAGCACTGGCACTCAGGTGATTGTGCTAAATTGGTCTCTGGTAGAGTTTTTTTGCCTGCCAGCCCTTTCCCAAAGCTTTCCCAGGCATGAGAAGACAAATTCACTTAGTCCAGGAACCATTCCCATCGGGCAGATTGGATACAACTCCTGAGGGATTTTAACAGGATGGGCATGGCAGATTCTGCCAGATAGACCCAGGGCCTACAAATAATCCTGTTTCTCATTTGGGGTTCAGATACCACCACCAGGTTCTCCTCCCATGTATCCTTCTTCTCTCTGCTGGCTTTTATGAGCCACTCTGTGGTGACAATTCACCACACAGGATCAAAGATCCCTGTTGGGCAAGTTGAGGCTTATTTGTGGACCTCTGCTTACACAGGGACTGAGATTTCCCTTAATTGCTGCCAGAAATGTTCCAGCTCTGGAACAGGTGTCATCAGCTTCTTTCCCTACATAAACAGGTAAAACCTGAGATACCTGCAGTCAGCATCCTGGGAAAGGGGCAAGGCTGTTATGGAAAGCAAAAAGTGGATTTTCATGCTGATGAGGGCTGTGTACACACAGGAGGCCAGCCTTCTTCTCAATGGTGTAACAGAGAGATGTTCTATTTCTTCTACCACTTGAGGATGTTGGTAACTCTGTCTGGCTGTTCTAGGATGTCCTCTGACTGACCATGGCACCCTTTTCACATCAGGAGGGTGTTGGAGGCTTGTTTTGCTTGCTTGGCCTTCAGTGGCATAAATTCACTGTGTGGTGTCACTTGAATATGCCCACACCATGTTGGGTCTCTCAGCTTCTGCTCTGCAGGAGCCACTCTGGGCTTTTCTGCTCGTCTTGGAGCCAGGAACAGGTTTCAGCAATCCTCCTTTCTCCTCTCTTCACTTTGCTGAGGCTGAGTGTTCCCCTCTGAGCCCTTGTGGGGAGTTGGTGGATGCCAAACCACTGTTACCTGCTATTCATCTTACCATGTTCTTCTTTGGTTATTTCAGTTTGAAGCCCATCCCTGGAAGTGTTCAGGGACAGGTTGGATGGGATCTGAGCAACCTGGGAGAGTGGAAAGTGTCTCTACCCATGGCAGGGGGTTGGAATGAGATCAGCTTTACCCTTCCCTCTCAAACCATTCCATGGTTCACCAGGAAGAGTCAGTGGAGAGACAGAGGCATTTCCAGACAACTCATCCCATGTCTCAGACAGCATTCCTGGGCTGAAATAAACACTGAGGCACATGATGGACCGGGCATCTTCATACAGAGGGTTTTAGAACAGTGGGGAAGCTTTGCCAGTCCCGATGTGTTGGGTGATGGCCAACGTTTTGAACAGGAGACTGACACTCCACTGAGGTTATTCGAGGACAACCCCAAACAGAAGGTGGATTATCCCATCTCTGCTTGGCCCAGGGTGCTCGTGCCTCCCACAGCAGGATCAGTCTCTGGCTTGCATCCAGGAGGAGACACAAGACTCGATGGCTGCAGGGTTGGAGCTGGTTTGGAGTGCCCGAGTTCACAGGGGACATGAATAGGAGGAGACACGACAGAAGCAGCTGAGATAATGAGAGCACAGATCAGATGAGTGTGGCTGGTCATCTCCTCCTGCAGCAGGGAAAAAGGGGCACTGGGGACAGCTGGAAGGCAGCAGGATGAAAGGGGAGGAAAGCAAGGCCTTTGGAAACACAATCCCTGGCGACCCCGTGGATGCTTCCTCAAGGCAGTGCTGAGGCCTGGGATGGGGAGGAACTAAGGAGGGATTCAGCTTTTCTGGGGTCACCAAGGACATCTTAATTTAGCAAAAGGAAAAGGGTTTAGGAAGCAGCATCTCAGGACATGAGCCAGCCTTTAACTGTTGAGGGGTGGGAGGGCAACTCTCCGTGTGAGTGAGATTCTGTGGAGCTGCTTGGGCATAGATTTTCTCACAGAAAAAGGTTTGGGAACACAGATGTGCCTCTGATCTAATGCAGAAGAGCTCTCCATGTGCCAGCTTGGACATGGACTATGCTGTACAGAAACCCAACACAGCCTTGTGTGGGATTCCAGTGGGATTTGGTGGTAGAAGACTTTCCTGTTATCCAGACCTACTTGAAAATCTGTCTCTGAAAGGAGTTACCTCTGTTTCCTGCCTTTCCCAGCCATCAGCAGTTTTCTATTTCTTATGGAATGGTGATGCTGTGTCCAGGTAAGCTGGATCCTGGAGAATAGGGATGTGATACCCCTTGGAGGAAGATCCCAGAGGATCTCCCTAGCAAGGGAGCAGGTGCTGAGGATGAGCAGGTTGCAGGTGCAACTCCCCCCTTGCCTGATGAAACCAAAATATTTTCTGTGAGAAAAGAGCAGAGGACAAGATGTGACATCTGTTCCCAGTCTCCCCAGTGTCAAGATCTGGATTTTCATCCGTGGTAATTCCAGCTCTTAGTGGAGCACAGAGGTGTCACATAAATGTGAGGAGGCCATTCCTGGGTCAGACTTTTGCACCATGTTCACAACAGGTGGAATAGTTATCATCTGCCACACTGGACTGGTGGCACACTGGAGAAACTCTTTAAGGAAGTGTCCTGAAATCCAGTGAGGAAAATGAACGGCAGAATGATCTGTGCAGCCCTTTACTATTTATATACTGGCAATGTTCTGTATTTTTCCATGTTTAAAGAGGCAAATAAAGAGGGAAATAAAGACAAAAAGATACAAGCCATTCCCTCTTCTGATGGGGAAGAATAAAGAAAGATCAAGCACCAGAATCTACCAGGAAAACATGAAAATCAGACCTGGGGTCTGATTCTGACCCCTTTTACTCTGACACAAACAAATTAAATCAGATTAAAAAACGAGGGAGAGTGACTTTCAGGCCTTGTTGTTACAAAAGCAGGATCTGGCTTGATCTCTTTTGTGTATAAATGCATTTTCACTCTGTGTGCATCAAAATGAAAGCCTGTTCCTCGTCTCCTACTGAGCTTCAGGGAGGAATGTGCCACCCAAAGGGGAAAACAGGATAACAGGGTTCACAGCACAGGGATGGGGATGAACTGAAACGTGGCACTTGGCATTAGGCAAGAGCTGCCTCTGCACAGGGGCTGAGGGAAGGTTTCATGTCACGCTCAATATTTGCCATCCCGCTCACCCGGGAGAAATGTTGGTATCTTCCCATTTTGTTTTAGTAGAGGCTTAAGGAGAATTAATGTCAAGAAAGAAATAGAGCACTGTTTAGGCATCATTTTCAGCTTTAAAGGGACAGGCATCACAGGAAATACTCAGGGAATGTGCTACAGCAACTGCATCCAAATTATGGGGCAGCCAACAATATGCAGCTGGATTTGTGATGAAAACTGTACCTACCCCCAGTGAAAATCCTCTCTCCTCAGCGGGACAACACTGAGTAAGGCCAAAATGGGTGTATTGTTCATTTTAAATATTCATATTTGTGTGTGCGTGTGTGTGTGATTTTTTTTCCATTACAGTAGTTGTAAAACCCTGCATAATTGCATAGCAGGAATAGGCCAGATAGACAGGGATGGCTTTCCCTGAACTGTTTTTGTTCCTAGGCTTTAAAAGCAGCAATGGCAATTTCAGGGGAGTCACTGCTTTGATTTTTTCATGTGGATGGGTTTTTTTCCAAGGAGCCTTTTTACAAATCTGAGATGACCTTTTCTTTTTCTGGACCATGGGTGGGAACCAGAGGAGGAAAACCAAACCAGAATGAAATTCAGGGTGTTCCTGTGAGCTTCTGCAGTTTCCCTTGAACTCAGAGTGGTTCAGGCTCCTCTCCTCTGGTATCAGATCACTGTCTGCATTGTACTCAAGTCCACTCATGTTTTCATGATCCAAAGCAACAGCTCTTGCTTCCCTTTCTCAGAGAATCTATTCCTTGGTCTGACATTCTCAGAAATTTAACTTTTATACATCTGCTTTATTTCCCAATGCCTTCTCATCTCTCTGCACCATTTCCTGCTGCACAGCCTCGTGTTTATCATTGAAGAGGGATCATGAGCTCCCCTGAAAAAGGCAGAATTTTTTGAGTCTCAGCTGGTGTCATTTGAAATGCCCTGAGTGCCTTCCTTCACTCCAGCTCCCAGTTCAGAATTGTTCTTGTCCTCTGTATGCAAGTTTGTCACATCTGCCAGCCCCACATGGTGGTCTGGAACATCCTAAAGCCTCTCAAACGTTGCTGGATTCCCACCTGTGATGGTTGCACTAAGCTTTGATCCTCCTTTGAGCAAAGAGACATCATTTAACCATGGACACCCTGGGGTGAGTCTCTACAGTGGGAGCTGAATCCTGTCTGAAATGTCTTGTCAAGCACACTGTGATGTGAAGGAGAACTATTCCCTGCTTTAGCTTGGATTTTATATGAGATCTTGGGTAAATCCTTCAAATCTTGGTGCTTCATCTGCCAAACGGGACATTACAGAGCTCTACCTCCCCGTGCTGAATGTAGGTGAGCAGATGTCTCACTGCAAGGGCTTCACGGCTCATTCCTACAGGAATGTGGGGGATTATTGTTGTGCTGTGTCATTCAAGACACAGGAACTTGACTCCTTGATGGTGCTGACTTTGGCCTGTGCGTCACTCACAGCTTCCTAGGGCAGAGAGGTTTGAAGAGAATCCCAGTCCATGCCAGTCTAACTCGTTGGGGACAGGTGGGACACAAATCCCAGAGCTGCAGCCACAAGGCTTTCAGCCCCGTAGGAGCTGATTTGCTCCTGGCTGGAGAATGCCTGCGGAGATGTGGCTGTGCATGGTGGGGATGTTCCACTGCCAAGGCTGAGAACAGAGTGGGAAGAGTGGGAGTGGGCTTTTTTTGAAGTGACTGCAGTGTTTACCCAAGCTCATTCCTTTGATAAACAAACCTTGGGAGGGAGTTGAAACCTACTCGTGCTCCGCCAAGGTGCGTCAGTTACCACGTGCAGGAGTCAGAATCAAAATAAAAAATTACTGCTCATGTGATCCAACTTTTCAGGACTTTTTGTTTTAGTTGTAATTGAAGAGATCTCTTAAGTTGCTTAGAAATAAGGTCTGGAGAAGTTGAGAGGAAAAACAGGGACAGTTTATCCCACAGTCTGTGAGAATTCTAAATTGTATGGAGATGTCACAGGCTAGAAGTCACAGAGAAAGTTGGGGATGGGAAACTTGTGGTCAAGATGACAAAAGTGCTGTGTCATTTCGGTCTGTATGAAAGAGCTAGGGAATAATTTCTGTGCCAACACAGCAAGATGTAAGAGTGATGTAAAAGTCTTTACTCCATGGTTCCTGCTGACATCCACCCACAGATCTCCCCGCTTACACCCAGGTCCAGATCCTGCTCATCACCAGGGTGTCAAAATTCACATACAACACAAGACTTGTGAACTTTTAAACAACAGCAAAAATGTGTCAAAATGCCCGGAGGTCCTTCATTGCCTCCCTCAGATCTTGGTGCAGATGAAGAGACAATGAGCTGTTCTGTACTGGTGGGGGGGCTCATCCCGCCTGACTGCTGGTGCTCCTGGCAAGGGATGGAGTCAGACACCTTGGGAGCATGAGTCAACCCCTCCCTGTCCCACACACGGGTGTCAGGACAGGCTGAATCACTTTCTGGGGGTGTCTGCCTCTCTCTGCTGGCTGGAGGAGACGTTCAGATGACTGTCAGCAGCCCGGGTGCCGTGCGAGTGACTCAACACGCGCACTCTGAGCAATTTACAGCAAGGGCTCTGATTAGTGGAGGGCTCTGCCCTGAAAACATTAGGTAAAGCCTTTATGTGCAAACTGGGGGATTGTTTCGGGTGTATCTTATTCCCCTCTCTTTTCTAGAATAAATGAGCCCAACAGAAACATTTTTAATCCAGGGTGACACATCTGTCTCCTGTGGGTTGGTGCTGCTTGAGTTTCCCTGTACAGGTACAGCTAATGCTGTACAAGTTTCTAGTAAAACAGCACTAAAATGAGGCAATAAATGACATATTTTTTCCTGCTAATGATGGAAAGTTTTTAAACTGAATAGCCAAGAGATAGTGCAACAAACAGTACTTATATGCATAACGAAACTTTGTGGCATGACTCATCCTTCCAAAACTGTTAATAAAGTCTAACAAAAATGTAACTCATCTTGTAGGTTGAAAATTAATCTAATCCACATCTGCTTGAGTATGAGGCTGTTCATATTTAGAAGTTTCCATCCATTATGGGCAGAGACTGAGGGAGCTGGGCCTGTTCAGTCTGGAGAAGACTGAGAGGGGATCTGAACAATATGTACAAATACTTCCAAGGAGTGTCAGAGGACGGTGTCAGACTCTTTGCAGAGGTGCCAAGTGACAGGATGAGGAGCAGTGGCCATAAAATAAACCACAAGAAGTTCCACCTCAACATGAGAAAGAGCTTCTTTACGCTGAGGGTGGCAGAGCACTGGAACAGCTGCCCAGGGAGGGCATGGAGTTCCCTCTCTGGAGACATTCCAAACCCACCTGGATGTGTTCCTGTGCCACCTGCTCCAGGTGATCCTACCTTGGCAGAGTGATTGGATGATCTCCAGGGCTTCCTTCCAACTCCAACCATTCTGTGAGTCTGTGGTTGGAATGCCCAAATCCTATGTACAGGTGTTTCTTAGTGAGGACTTAGAACTTGGGGGAAATAGTGATTTTCTTAAAGCTGGTGGCTTAAAGCTTCCCTCTTGGATAAGGCCACTGCTCTCACTGCTTTGCTGTTTGTTGTTTTTCAAAGTTCAGTCCGAAATTCAAATGCACATTTGAGCTCAAAGACAAGGGATTCAGAGGGAAATTCAAGAGCTGATGAAAAGGTGTCTTTTTGGTGGACCTTGCAGGCTGTGAGAATTCCAAAGAGGGCAGAGTTGGAGTCTCCCATCCTTCCTGGCCTTCTTCTCCATCATCTCTCCTCCAGACACGGATAGGTTGGAAGGAGGGAAATCTAACTCTGCCACACTGTGGGGTGTCTCCTCCAAACCAAGAAAAATTCTATAGAGTGAGGTTTGAGGTCCATTCCCATGAAAGCCAGGCCCCTGTGAGCAGATAGAAAAGAAAACAGGAGAAGAAATTTAAGTTTTTCAGGCACTTTACCCTTTTAACTCTGAGCAGCTGCAGCAAGATGTTCCTTGGATTTTCTTAAAGAGATAAAAGCCAAGTAAGATCTGGACCTATGACTCAGTTACACATCAGAGTTGGAGGAGCATTTCTCACTATTTTGCTTGGAACCATTAGCAGTTTTTCCTTTGGACTTTAAAGGTGATGTTCCCAGATAAATCTTTGGCTAAGGCCCAATCCAACCATAGCTACCAAATTATTGAACTCCCTGCATATGGATTTTGGTCCATCATCTGTTTCTCACCTGCACAACAGTTGTCCAGTGAGCAGCAGTGGGGGCAAAGGAATAAGATGCCAGCAGCTCTTTCTTTTCCCGGGAATCTCTCAATTAATTTTTATTGTGATGCTTTGCTCCATGAGTTGTTCGATCTAACTTTGTGATAATCAGTGGAATTATATTTTTCAAAGTCTCTCAGGTGTGGTGGGGTCACTATTTTATCTTCTGGAGGAAATAAATTAAGTGTTGGTTGGGATGGAGAATAAGACCAGGTCCATTTGAAATATCATGGGGTGTTCTGCCCCATGTCAGGGTGCAGGGGGATGTGTTGGGAGCTGAAGGTGACCCCAGTGCAGGCTGTGCCCTCCCTGACATGACTGTGACTTGGATTTGTGCTCCAGCCAGGAGACAAGACTGGAGAAGAGCTACCTCCAATATAGGTCTTGGGTTCATCCTGGAAACAAGGCAGGGGATTTGCTGGAGAGATCAGATCCTTCGTTTTGGGACTCTTTCAAGGGTCTTGATGAGTCTTGATGCTGCCTGGATTTATCTGCATGGGACAAAAACCTTGTTTTTCTGAAATGCAAATGGGAATTCCTGAGTAAGAATCAATGGGAATGTTACTTTAAAAAAAGTACTTTAGAATATAAAATAATCCATGCAGTTGCAGGGAGTACAGGTGTCCTGCTCATGCTGTGGTAGATTCCAAGAGAGATTCCGCTCTCCAAGAAAGTAACTTTACCACTTGGGCTTCAGCGTTTAGATGGGATCTGGATTTCAAACTCTCAGATGTGGATGCAGTCAGGATGAGCACAGAGGCTGTTCCCTACCGGAACCGCCGGGGTGGGGTGGCCGATCCAGTGGCTCAGGAAGATAAGGACAAGGAGTCAGAGAACTGCTGAATACGGCACCATTTCCAATTCCCACACTGATATCTCTGTATTTCTCTCCTCCAGACTGTAAGGACAACCTGACGTGAGTTGAACCTTCAGGCTCCCGAGCCTGCCCCAGATGCAATAATTTAGTGAACAGATGATGTTTTCCACCAAAGCTCCTGTCTAACTCAGTGGATCTGTGTGTCTTCCGGCAGGTGTGTCCTCTGTGGCCTCCCTGATGTCCCTGGCTTGGGTGCTAGCCTCCTATCACAAGCTTCTTCGGGACTCTAGGGACGACAAGAAGAGTATGAGCTACAGAGGGGCCCTCATCCATCTCTTCTGGCGCCTCTTCACCATCTCATCCCGAGTTATTTCTTTTGCTCTCTTTGCTTCCATCTTCCAGCTCTACTTTGGGATCTTTGTAGTGGTCCATTGGTGTGCCATGGCTTTCTGGATCATCCATGGTGGGACAGATTTCTGCATGTCTAAGTGGGAGGAGATCCTCTTCAACATGGTGGTAGGGATTGTGTACATTTTCTGCTGGTTTAATGTCAAGGAAGGGCGGACTCGATACCGAATGTTTGCGTATTACACGGTGGTCCTGACGGAGAACGCTGCCTTGACGCTCCTTTGGTATTTTTACAGAGATCCTGACACCACTGACTCCTATGCCGTGCCAGCACTGTGTTGTGTCTTTCTTAGCTTTGCTGCTGGGATAGCTTTGATGCTGTTATATTATGGTGTGCTGCATCCCATGGGGCCGAGAGCTAAGATCTTTGCCAGCTCCTGTTGCGCCGAGCTGCTCTGGGGCATTCCTCTGCCCCCCGATGTTGAGCCCATGGCGCCCCAAACCCCTGGGTACCGGGGGGCCCAGGCTACGCCCACCAGAGCGGTCACGGAGCAACAGGAGGAACTCACAGCTGACACTTGCTTGCCCGTTTTCCAGGTGAGAGCAATGGTACCATCTACTCCATCTGGGCGACCCTACCCCCCCGAGGGGCCTCTCAT
Source organism: Dicaeum eximium (assembly GCA_013396995.1). Classification (NCBI taxonomy): domain Eukaryota; kingdom Metazoa; phylum Chordata; class Aves; order Passeriformes; family Dicaeidae; genus Dicaeum; species Dicaeum eximium. The sequence goes on along the minus strand of VWZP01004174.1, from coordinate 249,636 downwards.
TAAGATTGACATCCCAAGAAAAAGATATCCTGCCTGGGATGCTCATTTTGTAGACAGGAGGTTAAGAAGAACTATCAACATCCTCCAATATGTCACCCCCACAGCTGTAGGTATTAGGTATAGAGATGGACCTCTCTTATATGAGTTGCTACAATATGAATCTTCACTTTAAAGCTCCTTAAAGCAAAAGTAAAAGAGGGGACCTTATTTTTGTTTACGGTAAACACAGATCATGAAACAAACACAAACCTTCAGATAAGCTTTCTTTCTGGTTGCTGTATGTATAAAAAAAAAAGATATTCTCTATGTTTTGTAAGTAAAAACAAAAAGAAAAACTTTTCTTTTGTTTTTTACACACAAGAAACAGTATTTCAACTTCCACACCTAGGATTCACAGGTGGAGAAGGAGGCATCTCCACATCAGTTTTATACCGTACACCAAGTGTAGAACATTATTTATGGGATTGGTGCTGATTGAAAAATAAAAAAAAAACAAACAAACAAACCTACAACTGCCTTATGCCCTTAGGTGCTGAGTTTCATTAAGTACTGTCACCTTTCTCATGCAAAACTCTTTGATGATTATATGCCAGGAAAAAAAAACAAAAGAAAAAAATGAACCATCTAACTGAAATGCAAACCTTAAAATTAAAAAAAAAAAAATTAACAACAACAACGAAAAGAGAGAAATGTATGAAAAAAAAAAATCCTGTTGCCCTTATTGGATTTAGCAGAAAAAACCCTCCAAATGTCTAAAGAAAGCAAAGATAAGAAAGCAAAGCCAACCCCAATGGAGTTTGATTTTCCCAACAGCTGAAAGACAAAATCAGGTCTGTAAGATAATTTGGCAAGGAATTTATAACACCACTGGGCCAAGCCTTGACCGAGTCGTGTTATAAAGGTGACCCCACCCTGGAACCGTTTTCCTCGTGGAAATGGAGCCTGTACAAAGGTGGGATTGTGCCAGATCAGTGTGAAAATACAGGCTCTGATCCTGTTCCCAACACCTTCTTGTGCTAAAGCCCCACTGTCTCCAGTGGAGCAAATACCAACAGTCTGAGCCCAGAATAAGGCCTGCCACCTTGATTTCTGGAAAATGAGAAGTTATCCAAATTATAAACCAAAAACATGACCTGAAAGTACATTTCCACATATCTAATAACTATTTCAGTAATAATAAAACTCAGCATGGTAGCAAAAAGCGAGTCAATTTAAAGGCACAATACTTGATCAGTGACTGGCAAAATAATTTGACCTAGTGTATCATTTTAAGGCTGTGAAAGGCATACATGTATTATTTGTAATCTCGTGCAAGACCTGTCATGTCTCATTCAGTGCGAGCCTTAAAGTGATTGTAAAGCATCCTTTGTTCCATTTTGGGGATTTTTGGGTTTTGATTTTTTGTTTTGTTTCTGTTTTGTTTTTAAGGAAAACAAAACATGAAAAGTCGGAATTTAAAAAAAAAACAAAAACAAACAAACAAAAACACAAAAAAACCACAAAAACAAACAACAACAAAACAACCGACAAAACTTCTTCAAACGGTAATAACCTGTAAAACTGACTCACGTCTCGAGATGATCTGGTGCTTTGTATTTTCGTTGATGTTGTTGTTGTGATTTAGCTGAGAAAACTCTTCGACTCGGTTACGTGTGGGGAACTGCTGATAAAAAACTGTCTCGTGTCATCCTCTACTGTAAGTACATGGCGAGAAACAACCACCAGAGGAAATCCAGGAGCGTAGCGAGAGCGCCGTGGTTTAGCGTAGCCTTCCACCGCCAGGAGATGCTGCCACCTCCGATGCTGGCAAAGCCCAGACGGCCCCGCCGAGGGCTGTGGAGTTGTCTTGACATTTCCAAATAACCCGCTCGGTGTCTGAACATTCTCATCTCTCTCGGATTCTGTTTCTGCGCTGGAATATCTTGGGGTTTTTGGGTTTTTTTGCTTTTTTGGTTTTTTTTTTGAGTTAAATCACCGGATTTGTGTCTATCCGACATCCTTTTTCTGTTTCAAGAGTATTGCTCCTTTAAAGGAATATTCCCGTTTCAGGGCATCTTTTCAATCCCACCATCCCTCTACTTGGGAGGGGAAAAACAACAACAACAAAATGAGATATTTTTAAGTGAATGCTGTAGTATTTTCTGTGTGTAATTGCAATTTTTTATTCCAGAAATACTGTAACTGTCTAGGGTGCAAAACTCCCATGCTGACCTATTCTGAAGAGAAGATCAGCATGGAGGGATATTTTTTAATTATGATTATTATTTTTTTTTAATTTCAGGAATCATTTGGTTTTTTTAATTATGATAGTATTTAAAGAAACTAGTACCAATTTTATATAACAGTTTAAAGAAGCTGAATGCTTTCTTCGCCTGAATATACCTGAAGAGAAACATTTTTTTCAGTCAGTGATCCTTTGCAGTGTTCTGAGAAAACGTTGGGGTTTCTTCAGTTTGTTTAATTTTGTTTTGTAAAGGAAACTTTCAACTGGTGTCTGTCCCTTTCAAGGAGGGCAGGACTCCTTCACGCCAAACTATAGACACACGGCAAAGTTTATACAAAGCCAAATTGTCAGTGGTACTGTAATTCCCAGTCAAACTCCATTTCAGGCAGATGTTTCTGGGCTCTGATTACAACCAATGTGATGGTCACATTTTCAGGCAAAGGGAGGGATTTGGTCTTGTCATCCCCTATCTAACTCCCCAGTCCCTTGTTTGCTGTGCACATAAATACATATATATTTATATACATATATATATAGATATACATGAACTGATATATATTTGTGAAAAGCTTTCATTTCCCTTCTCCATTGTCTGTGCCCCACAGCCAGTCCCTTCTCAAGTGTTCTACTAACATTTCACCCTGTTTCTCCCCTGATCAGTGTGCTGTCTCCATAAAAAGAGGTAATTTGTGAAGTGAACTTGCTGTCCCCACCTTCTGAGTCCTAAAAACACGGAGGTGTCCATCCGCCAGCTACAGGCCTGCATTTCTGCTTCCAGAACTTTCTTCTGACTTGCCTTTAATGCTAGTGTAGACTTATCTTGATCTAATTCCCCATGTAAAGGCTCCCCTCGGTCCTTGCATGAAGAGTTCTCCTCCTCACATCTGCATTTCTGTGGCAAAAGCATGAGAAAGGGATGGATGGCAAACAGCCCTGCTGTTCCCCAGGGACCATTTTTCCAGGAGGTGGCATCCTCGTTTTCAGTGGCACCGTAAGGCGGTCCTGCTCCCCAAACTCATCAACCTTGAGGTCTGGAAATGTGGTGCTGATCACTGACCCCATCAAAGAGCCAGACCCTTCCCACCAGGACAGTGACAACGAGCCAAGGCCAAGTCACCAGGTGCCAGGAGGAGGAGACCCTTCAGTGTTGCCTCTCATGAGCAACTCCAGCCTGCCTTCCCTCAGGAACGGGATCTTACTCCACACCACCACACCAACAGCCGCCGCCTCCGCCCTGTGCCGGGAGCGGAGGGGCAAAACACTCTGGAAGTGTCCTTACTTCTCAACACAGTGCTAACTTCTCACAACCAAACCAGCTTAACCAAGGGCTTGACACGTCCCTGTTCCAAAGTCCTCCTCCTTCGTGGCTCGTAGTGCGGATACCAACCAAGGCGGGTGCCTCCACTGCGAGTTCAGACTGTTTCATTACTGGCATAAACTTTCTGCCTCTGCTTCTCCTTTCTTTGAATGATACCCATCAGCATCTTCATTTAGCAAAGGATTTCCAGGGAGAGCCTGTGTCATCCCTGAAGAACTATTTCTTTTTCCAGGACTTCATTACAGCCTTAACATAAAGCACGTGCTCTGCCACTACTCCCAACGTGTTCCTGGTGGACACTTTGGGGTGGTGACCATTTCCTTTTGGGATTTCCTGTGATCTCGTTGCCAAACAGCGCCTTTTGCCAAGCCAAAAGCTCAGGGTGGAAAACTACCCCAGCTCTTTATTGGTACTAATCCCAGTGCTAAGAGTCTCGTCCTCTCCTCCTGTTTTATCTTTCTGCCCCTTGATTTTTTTGGTGTGCACTTTTGCAGGATGGCCAGCGACCTGTTTTGGTTTCACTTTGATTTGAAATCCTCAGCTTTTCCCTGGTACCTTTTTTATACCATATCCCACCTTCTGGCCAGAAGATACTGCATGAGGAGCTTTTCAAACTGCCATGGAGAGGGTTGAGCCTGTATCTATTGACATCACAAGATCGGTGGGCAAGGTCTCTGGCACATTTGTGGTGCTGGATTCACCCTGGGATCATCTAAACCAGCCAACTGTGCCATGCCAGGGCAATGCCGAGGCACGAGGGCTCCACCATCCCGACTGTTATTGTTCAAACCTTCCCTGGCATGGTTTTGATCCACTCCAAGGAGCCCTGGGCTCAGGCACAGCTTGCCCAGGCTTTGGCATTGGCCAGAGACTGTCCCCTGTCAGCAGTTTGGATGCAGCTGCTCCATATCAGGGGTGGAAGATTTTAGGAGTCAGGATGGCGCCAGCACTACTCAGTTGGCTTCGTGGCCAGAATGGATCCTGGAAGTGCTTAATTTCCTGATAAAGATGTAACTCCATGCCACAGACCAGGATGCAGGACATGGTGGAGTATGTCAGCTCCAATCTGGCATTCTTCTGTTTTCTGCCTGATTCAATGGACAAGTTATTTTTCAGTTCACTTTGTTCCTTTTGCTTAGGTTGTTTTGCAAACTGCATCACTTTTATGGCTCAGATGTCAACCCATCCATCCCTCCATCCATGCCAGATGGATGGCATGTTTACTGTGACAGTGTTACACATCCATAGGCAGCTAATTTGGAGACAGGAATCATTCAGACAAGACCAAATCAACAGTGGAAACGCAGGAATTGCAAGGTCCCTGCCCATGCCCTTGTCATGCTTTGCCACCCACACAAGGCATTTTTCATCTGCAGCAAATCCAACCTCAACTTTAGAAGAGGAGCCAGTGGTGAATAATTACCAGTCCAAAGTGCAAGTGAGATACCCATTTCAAGTGTAAATATATATATTTTCAGTGTTTGGGATTGGAGCTAATTCTCTGCTTCACCCTGTCCTTTTGTGCACCTGCCAAAAGTCAGCAGTCATTTGCATGTATTTTTATTTAAAGCTGACTGGATGAAACAGGGCAAAATTAATTCCAAGCTTTAGTGAATTGTCTGCTGAAACCTGGCATCACTATTGACTTTCAGAGTGCAATCACCCAGTGCTTTTCAGATATATTTTTGTACACACAAGATTCACTTCACAATTTATCCCACCCCTGGCCCTGCATGTCACTCCTGTCACCCGCACACCTGCAGCATGACTAAACCTCCTGAAGAAAATGTGGTCTGAGGTTAGTCCAGCATGATTTCATTGAAGCTCAGAGGTGCTTTGAAAAGGAAAACTTACTACTGTGCATTTGCAAAACCTTTTAGTGCCTGCTTGCTGGGCAGCTTGGGCAGGAGACAATTTGGGAAGCTGCCGGAGTCAGCGGAAAATTGTGGACACAGGCTTTCCTAGGATTTTTCCTTCTTTTACTGGGCTTGCTTTTCTCTGGGTTCTGTTCAGATCGAATGTGGTCCTGCAAAAGAAAACCCACCAGAAAACAAGAACTCAAAAAACCGTGACAAAACAAGGTCTATGCCAATCCCCACAGAAGCTGAGGTGGCTGATGTAGGGAGGTAGGGATGATGTGAACTCCGTTGTGGACCCTTTGCTTGCTGGAGCTTGCATGCTGTTCTTTTGGCAGTTGTACCAAGCCCTGGGGGCTTTGGGGATGGTGCTTTCCCAGGGTTATGATTGCTGGTTTTATTTTTCCTTGGAGCTCAGGTGTATTCTGGTGCAAAGAATCTCAGCCTGGTTTGAATGAGGAGATTTGAGGCTATCCCAAATAGACGTGGGCAAACCTTTCACTGTGTGCAGAATGCATTTCCAGACCTTTGGGTACTGCTAGAGATTGTTGCAATCCACTTAATTCTCCATGAGCACGTTCAGAATCGCTTCATTGTTCTGTTGTGTTTGAACTCGGGAATAACGGTGTGGTGGTAACGGTGTGGTGACTCTTTCCTGTCAAGGTGTGATGTGAAGAAAGGGAGGAGCTTTCCTGCTGTGCTGGGTATTGCCTGTGTTCAACCCTTGTTCCTTACGTGAAGCTCAGGCAGTGGGATAATGAGGAAAATGGGAAAACGAGATGACAGATCGCTGCATATGTTCCATTGGCTCTTCGCTGATGAGGAGGGAGGCAATTGGTGACTATTAAAATAAATCTGCATAAACCATCTGGACCTCAGTGTATATTCAGATATGCACAGAACCCAATTGGAAAGTGATGTTGTTGATAAAATAATGTGGATACCATTTCCTGTCATATATTACAAAAACTAAAAATGAAACCAAACCAAAACCAATCCCTGCAAATGGAAAAAAATTATTTGAGAGCAGAAACCTTCCTGTGCCCTCCCCATTCCTTTGGGACACATGCAGCAAGGCAACTGTTTGAAAGCCAGGCACTTTGTAATCCGTGGAGTTAATTGGATTTGTGCAATGCTGTGTTTGTCAGATGGTCTCTTACAGAGGGTGTAAAACGTGGCCATGGTCTAAAAGTCATGGCAGATTTTTGGGTGACAGTACTCCTGGGTTTTGACCCCAGCTCTGCCACGAAGTTGCTGTGTAACCTTGGGCAAGTGATTTAACCTTTCTGTGCCTACAGTTTACCCATCTGTACATGGGTATAATAATATTTACCTACCTCACAGGGGTGTTGTGAGGCTTAAGTTAACGCGTGTGAGAGGTGCTGGAAGTGCACCGTGAAAATCTCATTCTTGCTGGGTTTGTGCTGTTGTGGGGGATGAGCAGTGAAGGGGTGGGTTACAACCTGCAGAAGGAAAACCTGCTGGTGCATGTCTTGAGAAAGTGATTTGAAGTCTTTTCTCTCCCCAAAAGCAAGGAACGGAGAAAATTGTTGTGCGCCAACTGAACAGCCTTGCTTTCCTGGTCAAATGTAACAGCACTATTTGCAATATTATTTTCTTACACAACAGGTCACCTTTCCCTTTTCCTTGCTCTTTCTGAAAACTTGAAACTAAAGATGACAAAAGTATTTCTGAACCGAACAGATTACTGATGAATACTTGAATTTCTTTAAAAGTTGCTCTCATCAGCCACGGTTAAATGTGCACTAATCTTTCAGTCATCAGCTTCCATCTGAATACAGTGAAAAATTTGCTCACGCTGTTTTGGAATAGCCTGGACCTTATTTGGGAGGCTGGTATTGCTGAGGACTCTTGTAGGCATGGGAAAACTAGTGTCTCAACTGGTAAACACGTGAAAAAAAAAATCTTTTTTTTTCTTTCTGTTTTTGCCTTTTAAGTTCCTTGACTGCCTAAGACAGCCCAATAATTGCAGTTTACTTGGTTGTACAGTAGTGCTTTTTTGTTATTTTTGGTTTTGTTTTTTGTTTTTTGTTTTTGTTTTTGTTTTTGTTTTTGAACTGTTTCCTTACGCAAAAGGGTGAAGGTGGGATGTGAAAGGATAAAATAGACCCAACGCTGCTCCCGTACAATTCTTCCTGAAGTCCCTGCTTTCTTGGAGACAAAAACCTGTGCCACATCCAGAGAGACCAGACCAGGCTGCCTTCACCGTCCTCCTGCAGGCAAAACTTCCCTTGCCACCTGTGGGAGTTTTGGCTATTGGTTCGTGTCCATTGAGGGGGATTCATCCCTGGCTGAGCCCCAAGCCACCCGGGTGAAAGCCAGGATAACTTTCTTTAGAATGAGGGAAGGGATCCAGTTCATTGATCCAAATGTCACCACTGGTCAGATGATTCAGAAGGGAAAAACGTGATAGAAAGCCTGGGGTTTAGGGGTTTTTTTTGTCTTTTTGCTGTCTAAGTGTCCTGGCCATTCTGCGATGTCTCTTGTGGCAGGCAGGACTCCCTGCTCCCTTTTAGAGAAGCTTTGAAAAGTCTACTCATGCACTCCTTACTCAGGCAAAACTCCTGAGTTTTGTTGTTGGGTCTTCTTTCCTGTCCTGAGTAAGGACTGTGGAGTCTGGTCTGTTTGGGATCACTGGGAGGTGTTTCAGGTGGCCGCTGTCTTCTCTAGCCCAAGACTTGCCCTGCATGAAGCAAGAAGGAAGCTCTGGCTTGGTCTGCCACGAACCTTCCCTGTCCCTTCTCTGTATCCACCATGAGGAGGGAGTTCAAAATCTTCTGGCTACAGGGGCCAGGCTCTTCCACCTGAATTTCCAGGCAGCTGCACATCTTCCTGCTAGGGCAGAGCAAATTTAGAAGCCCCGCTCCTAGAGATGGGCCGTCGCTCATCCGCATCGGCTTTGGGTCTGCTTCTCCCCCGTCCTTCTCCCCAGCTGTTTATTTGCCCTGTTTTAAGCACTCAGCTTGGTGCTTCTGGGTTCTTTTCACTTCTTCTGTTCCAAAAAAAAAATTTTAAAAAATTTAAAAAAAAAAAAGATTGAAGTTGGGAAAAAAACAGCAATGTAACTCCTTCGGTGCTATGCTAACTGCCTTGTTTGACCCAACCAAATGCTGGCCAACAAACAGATATTCCCTCTTTGTCCTAAAAAGGACCACACATCTGTGTCTTGAACAGGGATGGACTGAGAGGGCAGAGAGAGGGCAAGTGTGGTTTTGAAAGCAATTAAAGTCTGATGTGTATCTGGTAGAGCAAAAAGATGTAGGTGCAGACTGCTTTCAAAGCTCGTTGTCACCCACCTCGTGGAATTAAATAGGATATAGCCTATAAGGTATTGAGGGCATTATATATATATATATATATATTAAAAAAAAAAAGGACAAGAAGTTCACATTATTGATAAATCACCCTTTAATTCTCCTGAAATTGCACTGTTTAACAGGGAAACCACCCGGTTGTGCTTGCACCCTATTGTTTTGGTATGGCCCACTTCAGCAGCAAGAGTAAAACAGCAGGAAAAGAGAGAATTCCTCCTACTATATATTAAGCCTGAAGTGAAGAGGGTGCCTATGAATTTTCAGGATTAAAGGGATTAATCAACATGTATGTCTGAGTCTATATCCTCAGTCCCGTGGAAATATAGGTGAGCATACATGCCATGTTACTGCAGCAGTATATATGTTTTAATATATATGAACACATTGTGAATTCCCAAGGGCTTTTTCGAGATGAGGAAGGTCATTCCTGGTGAGAGGTGCTAGCAGTTTGGGATTTGCAAGCAGGGTTGAAATAAACATTCCTTTTAGGGGCTTTTTTTGTTTTGTTTTTAAATTAAAAGACCATCAGAAACTTAAAAGGTCCTGAGGAAATACTGTCCCATCTGATCTTCCACTTCTTAAGAAATTTGGAAGCCAAAATCAGACCGAACATGAGGGCCAAACACAGCATCAGGATAAATCAGTAGAGCTCCACTGGTGGCCAGGTGCCTCCTTACGTATCTATGCTAAAAGCAGTCATTTCTACTGGTATTGGGGAGCCCAAACAGGGCCCTACTGATCTTTTTCTTTAACTGTGAGAATAGATTTCATGTTTGAGCTTGTAGGGTTTGTCAAAACCCAGGCAAAACTTGGGCAAAAGCAGGAGTATCTTTCCAAGAGGAGCCCTCTGAGTGTAGCCTATCCCTGATCTCTATGGGGGCTTTGTAGTCCCTGGCTTTAGCTGAGGAAGAGATGGTTTCTCCTTTCACCAGTATCAGCACTGCAATGAGAACAGCCCTGTCAGCACACGCAGCAAACAGGGCCCTCCTTTGCAGGGAGCAAACCCTCCAAATCTGATTTCAAGCCCTTAAAATTCAAATGCCAAATGCCACTCCAAAGCAATGATTATTGTTTTGCCTCCAGATGTCATTCCCGTTCATCAGTCACAAGGACAAGCAGCTCACATTTTCCTTTCTAGCTGTATTTACCAATAAAACTCGCTGCCAGTGCCAGAACCTCCTCCCCTCAGCCCCAGCTGAACGCCACCTGCACGCCGCCCCCGCCTTTCCTCTCCTCCTTCCACTCTAAAACCAAACACTGCTCCTTCCTAACTAGGGGAAATCCACGACAAATGCCAGCTGATTACACCTGCAATCTGCTCGCTTGAGGGGTTGATTTCAGTTTCTGAGGGCACACAAGTACACACAGGGACACGCGTCCGCAGGAATTTCAGGAGCCTGAAGCTGAAGCTCTTGACTTCAACCGGGTGATTCTTGGGGTCATCCTGTGCAGGGCCAGGAGTTGGACTTCCATAATCCTTGTGGGTCCCTTCCAGCTCAGGATATTCTGTGATTCTGTGAGCTGACACTGTGGGAGAAACTACAAAGTGCTCCCCGAGCAACCCCCTCAAATTACTTCAATTTCACACCATTCCCATATAACCTGTTTCTTTTCAATAATCATTGAAGTCTCAGTATCAGCCAACAAATTCATGATGGATAAGTAGTAGGGAAAGTGGACTGGTTTGCACTTATCCATAGACTTCCCAGAACTACTCAAGCAATTAAACAAGCCTTAAATTGGATGTAATTGCAGTCATTTGGAGGAGAGCTGTGATGCATGTTTTCTGAAGGAGGGTCTAAATAGGTATCACAGCCAAATCCCTTTGTCTCCTATCTTTTCTGTGTAGGGAGAGTGAGAGGGAAGAGATTTTACCTTGAATATCCAACTTTTCCACTAGCTACAAAATATGTCCTTTCCCCAAAATTGATCTAAAACATGAGGGGGTTTCTGTGGAAAGTATTTTCCTATCAGAAAAAAACAATGGTTCTGGCTACTGTTTCTGCTCTGCAAACTTTTACCATTCCAGCCTTCTGTTCCAATGAGGAATGGGAATTAGTTTTAAAAGTGTTTTATTTACTCAGGGAAGGACTATTTCACATCTCATTCTGGTGACTCCTGTCTCTGGGCCAAGTTTGGACCATTCTGCTAAATTTGATGTGGCCACCCATTATGAAAAGAGTATGAGATAATGGGGTGGGGTGAGGTTCTTGCCTGGTTTTCTGTGTATTCCTTGTTCTAAACTAATAGGGATGTGCTTGGGAATCTGACAGCATGCTCCATGGTGTTTCCCTAAAACCAGAATTATCACAGGAAGGCTATACTCCGGAGGCTTTGAATGACTTTCTGATTGCAAGGAAATGCCCCTCCTGTGGTGTGAATAGTTTTGGATTTATTTTGAAAATCATGGTGCCTGAAGATCCACGTTTTCTCTCCATCTCTGCCATGGGCTGGTGGCTGGGAAAACCAAGAGGATTTTAGGGTTGTGTCTGCTGGCAGGTGTAAGATGTTCCCTGGTGCCCTTGGCCTGTTTTCCAGGGCATGTGATATGGGAATGGTCAGTCTGTTGCCACCCCCATCCCTGGATCTCTGCCACGCTTGCTCCAGGTGTTGCAATGTGCATTTAAAGATCTCTGTCAATCCTACTTCTTGCAAAGCTCTTCTGATTGAAAGGAATCCCAAAAGTCCACGGAAACCTCTCAAACGAGCTGTCATCCTAGAAGAGTTTTTGATTAGTGAATTTTGATAGTACCGGAAAATTGGCACAGCCACAGAGAATAGCACAATTTAAATACTTGCATTGCAGAAGTGCCACTTTTCCCATAAACACTGAAATTCAACTAATCACTACTGGAACCCGTTAACACTCAAAACCTGGAAAACACTCTTCTACTTGATTCCTCAAATAAACCTTATTCAAATTCCACAACCACTACCAAGTGGTAAAAATAAGTTGTTAGGGCTTAACCTTGGGGTTTTGGGGGTTTTTTGCTCCGTGTTTCATCTGTAAACTGGAAGGGATAAAGGTTCCCTCACAAGTGTGATGGGAGGATTATTTAGACAATGTTGGTGATGTGCTTCCAGGCTTTAACATCAAAAGTGTTGTGGGACCATGGTGGTGGTGAGCAGAGCAGGACAAATCCATCATGTCACCTTCCTTTTGTCCCCATTTGGCTCAGCAGACACAAACAGGCAGATTGTCCTGAAATGTCACAATAAGATTTTGGGAAGCGCTTTTCTCCATCCTCTGAAATGCCCCTTTCTCCCTGGGGAAAGCATCCAGGGAAGTCAACTGAGAAACCAAGGACTCAGCACAGTCCTGTTGGGCCATGGAGTTGTTGACAGCAGAGGTGGAAAGAGCACATGGGTCCTCAGGTGCATTCCCAAGAGTTCATGCCACAGGCATCCTTGTGTCTTATTCTCCCACCCTAAATCCTGTCTGGCTGAAAAAATTCCAAAGAAGAATTCTGCTCACCCCAGACCCTCTCGTTCAAGTGTATCAGGAATAATGCCTAAGCTTTCCTAGTAAAAAGTACACTTTTCATTAAGTAAGCTTGAAACTTGGTCATGCCCATGCCTTGAATTTGCCTTATAAACCAAGCTCAGCCCATTCTGAACCCAGGTCCTTCATCTGGAGTTGTCCTTCCAGTGCCGTTCCACCCAGCGTGGCTTGCAGGTGAAGATACCCATCCATCCGAGTTAGGATCAAGCATTTTCAGCTCATCTGGGAGAGGTTGGCTCCTTCCTAGATAATTTCTGCATGTGATTCAGCCTTCCTAGGATTCTAGAAACACTGGGATCCAAATCAGATGCCCAAAAGTCGACCTGAATGAACAAGGAAAACTTCGTCAAGTCCTGCCGCAGGCAACCCCATTAGTCCCCCGCAGTGGTGTCCCAACACCATCCTTGGCTTCTGCCAGCAAGCCACGCACACGGTGCTTGGGTGACACGGGGCTGCCACCAACCCCTACTCTGAGCTGGCCACAAGTGGCTGGGGACAGTCCTGCCCCTCCTCTGTGTCCAGAGAGCGAATTTCCGCCAAACTCGCCGGCGTTGTCCTTGCCGCGGCGCGGTGCCGCTGACAGCGGGGGCAGGCTGCTCGTCAGCAGCTGTCGGAAGAGCTCGGGATTTTCAGATGGAATGGGCTGACAGGTGTCAACACGATGCAAAACCTGTGCTCTTAACTTGGCATGGAGTGCCTGCGAGTCTCTTCTTTTTCCTTTTCGATCACCAAGCAATGACCTTATGCACGGGGAGCCCGTTGGGTTGGGCAGTGTCTGCAGCAACTTCTTGTTTTACAGGAGGGCTCTGAGGATGTGCTCTGGCTTATTCCCAGCTCTTCTGTTTTCTACATCTTGGAGGGCAATGTGCTTGAGCGTGAGTTTATGAGCAGAAGAAATAGAGCAGGGGCCAACACAAAAGTTTAGCGTAGCGGAAATGTTGATTGAGTAAGGAGGGAATGAGAAGCACGGGCTAAGACCTCAGAAAACCAGACGGGTGCAGGTTTCATCTCTGCCTCAGCCTGGCAGGACTTCTGCCAACCCATCAAAATTGTTGCCTGGATCAAAAGTGTCCAGGACAATTTATTCTCTGGGCTCCCGGGGTGTGACGGATTGAGAGATTCAGGACAGGGCTATGCAGAGGGATGAGATCAGACTCGCTGAGTGCCTCCGACTTCCCCTGGTTTAGTGCGAGCTGAAGGCATCCAGCACATCCCAGGAGGCAGCCCATGGCAGGCTGTGCCCTCTTTGTGTTAGATTATTCCCTGAGCCCTCAAAGTTCAATCCTGCTTTTCTTCCATCCGCGCAGGTGTGTTGAACACGGCACAAAGAGGCCGTCTGAATTTAGGAATGCTGTTAAAAAGTGTCCAAAGTGCTACATAAGAGCTCACAAGGTCAACGTGCCCCTTTAAAAGACCAAGCTCTGGTCTCAATTTCACCATCAGCCACCCTGTGTAAACCCCAGTATTTTTTTCTGGGAAAACTCTGTTTTTTCTGTCATCAGCGAGGCCAGAATTCGGCCTGGTCCCACCTGCCCTCATGAACTCCACCAAGCTCTTTATTTTGTTGATGATGGCTATGTTAGGGCAGCAACATTTCAACTCTCAAAGCCTCGTGGTGCCTTTCCTTGTGGTGCTCACCCTTCACCCGACTTCAGTCAAGGCAACCACTTGCATCCAGCAGCAACGCCAGTACTTTTCCTCTGTATTAGGTGCCAGTGCAGTAACAGACTTTAATGTATACTTATATAAATATAGATAGATAGATATATTGCTATAGTTATAATTATATATATATAATTGAGGTTCTGATGCCGCTGTCTGGGGAATGGACCATTCCTCTGCAGGATTAACACTGCTGGAGTGAAACCAACAGCTCAACGTCCTGTAAAACCTTACAACCTTGGCAAGGAACTTCTCTTTCCCATGGCTTTTGTTTTGGTTTCTTTTTCCTCCAGCTTCCTTCTCCCCTCCCAACTCCCAGAAAAACGCTCTCAGTGAAAGATGCTGTTTGACATCATGGAAATTTCTAAAAATTTCTCCAAATCTCCCCAGCGGATGCCACCAGGCCACATCCTCCTCCTCACGTGGGATGGGGAGCTCTCCCCTTGCCGTGTAAGGAGGGTGATGGGGTCGGGGATGGGGAGCATCCTGGGGCAGCATCCTCACCTTTGCTCTGCACCTGTGGCAAGGGTGTTATTCCCCCCACCCCGAGCAGAACCATCTGCTGTCGAGCCTCTCCATCTCAGCTGCCCCAGCGACCTGGTGTGGGTTTTTTTCCTCTTTTTTTTTCCCTCTTTGGATGCTCGGTTTTCCGTGCTGCTCGGGGTGAGCCGCTGCCCCAGCCCTCGCTGGCAGGCAGGAGGGAAGCTGGCAAAGGCTTTGCTCACACGAGCAGTTCTGCCTGACTTCAGGGGGGAGAGGTGGTTTTTTTTGTCAAAGGACTGCTGGTTTGGGTCAATCATCCCCTTATTGTTACCTTTGAAGTATTGCTGAAACTATAGAGAGATGATAGAACAGATGTGGAGTGAAGGTATTTTTTTTTTCCTAAAGGGAACAACACCAATAATACTTGTAAAAGGTGCTAGAATCAAACCTCATTTTATATACTTTGGTTCTTAGAGATTTAAAAAAAAAATAAAACACACAGTATTCTTCCTGTGCAGCCTTACTGTAGATTATTATAACCAAGTCATTCTCCAAAAGACAAAAAAAAAAAGTGAAAAGGTTTAAAAAGGACAAAAATGAAGTGATCCTGTATAAAGTGTAACAAATATGACTTTACTATATAAATGTAAATGATCAGACGTATATTAAAGTGAACTTGAGACAGGCAGCAAGCATGAAAAGCTTTTGAAGCATCTTTTTTAGTATACAACACTTGTCTTTTTTTCGTTTGGCTGGTGCAAGAGGGAATGTGCCAAGTTGCTTTTATTTCCTTTTCATTCCGTTTGTGATTTTTGGAAAATGACAGAGGGTTGAAAGAGGGTGGGAGGTTTAGCTGGGACAGAAACCTGGAATATTCATCCCAATTTTATTTGTTTTGGTTTGTTTCATCGCTTGTTTACGATGTTGGTGGCAGTGTTTGGCCTCACACCTCATTTCTCAAATGCTTTTGAAAGCTTTGCTGCCTGCCCCAGGTTCTGAGCATAACTCTTACCTCAAGAATACTTTTTAAAAAAAAGAAAAAGTCAATTGTTTTTCCCATCTCTGGAAAATTAATGTCAACAAATTACAACAACAAAGAGAAAAAAACAACAAATTTAAAAAGCAAACAACCAGCAGTGATGAAGGAATGAAAATTAAAAGAGAAAGAAGTCAAAGCAGAGGTTTGGTGATCAAACCGAGCCATTTTGGTGCTTCTCCCCTTTTTGTGTTGCTGATGATCACAATTACATGAGATGGGCTTAGACAAGTCTGTGGTCTTAGGATGTAGCAAAAAATGTATTTAAAAAGAATACAAATTTGCATGGAACAAACTCTGATGGAACCTTTAAAGAATGGCTGTTTCAGTGTCAGACGTTTAATGTTAGCATGTGTGTGTGCTGTAAATACCTTTTCATGTGTGACATGTACAGTTGACTGAGGAAAAAAAAAAGTATGGAACCGAACAAAAAAGAATAATAATCAAATGCTATTTTATCAGATGATGCACTTTTTCACCTTGATGAGAAGCCACTGTTCACAACTATGCAATCTTCCAGTTTCTCTCTCTATCTCCTCTCTCCAACCTCAAATTTCCCAACTATTTTCCATAACCTAAACCGTTTTTTCTTTTGTACAAAGAAACACAAAAATTTCCAAACTCTGGTTCAAGGTGAGAGTGCTACTGTGACTTTTCTCAAACAATAAGAGCTAACAAACAGACAAACAAAAGGGGTTTGGTTTTGTTTTTAAGAAAAAGGAGGTTCGGACATGACCCTCTTTATGTTCTCTAAGTGAATTGATGTTTTCTACATGTGCCAGGCTTCTGTTGACTGTTTTTTGGGTTTGGTTTTCTTTCTTGATGCATTTATCTCTCCTCAGTTTTAGAATTTTTTTCTTTATTTGGTTCCTTATGGTTTTTTTGTTTGTTTTTTTTTAAATTCTGGTTTTGTATTGTAGGTATTGGGGATGTGAAGATGAAGGTGAAATTTGGCTTAACTCCAAGCGTTTTAGTACATGTGTGTGCTATATGTACATAGTTTTCTACATAGAAAATTTTACGCGCTTTTTAACGCACTTTACGACTTGTATGTACAAAGTTGTCTATATAGAAAATGTAGTGAGTGTCCCCCGAGCCTCAAAGAAGAGCCTTTTGATTCCACAACTTAAGAGGAGTTCAGGTGTTTGAGTATCTCACGTGTGTGTGTGTGTGTGTGTGTATTATATACTATATTATATATTATAGAAATATATAATAGCCTATGTCCACGTGAGGGTGTGTATAATATAGACACACATCCAAACCCAGCATCGTACCCATCTACACCATCCAAATAGAGGTTTTGTAGTTCTCTAAGCTGTAATAAATAGCCTGGCTCTACTGGGTAAAATTCCCCCTGTGCTTAGGTGAAAGGTAGAAAATTGACCTGTTATTCATGGCTCATATTCCTGGGGGAGGGATTAGTCACCCCCTCAACAGAGAGCACACTCCTACAGGGATTCATTCTTTAGAAATTTCCTTTTCCCAGCCCAGTTCGCCACGGAGAGAGCGTTGGTGAGGAAACAGGGTCATCCAGTGATGAGCTCAGGAAACCACGCGGCCACCAGAGGCGGCTGCCCTGTCCCCCGCCCACCACCGGCTCCCCTGCGGCTTCGAGCAGGTGGCTCCCACCTCTCTGTGCCTGTCACACGGGGGTTGCCAATGCTGACCAAGCCTTTAAGCACTTTGCACTCGTGGTCCTCCTCGGCACGTCCCGCGGGTCCCTCTCCGTGCCGACGGGAAGCGTTTACGGTGAGTTCTTCACCAACCTGCCCCTCGTCCTCCGGCTCTCTTCTGTTCAGGAAGCTCACTGCTGCTTCCTCTGACCTTCATCACCTCATTTTTATCTTCTGGCTGTGCTTCTCCTTCCTTCCACTCAAGGCTTCCCCGTCCTTGGGAGCCATGGCCCACTGTGGTGACACTTTTCAAATCCCTTTATGGGATTCTCCTCAGCCACAGCTTGGCTGAGGGCAAAATCCTGGATTGCTGCTGTCAGCTCACTCTTATCCCATACACTGCACACAGACCCCATGGTCTGGGTCCTTATGGATGCCTTCCAACTTGAGATGTTCTGTGGTTCAATGATTCTGTGACCTTGAATTTCTTGGGGTGGGACAGATAAAATCCCATTTCCGACTCATTGGATACCTAACTCAGTGAAGTTCTTCCAAGTGACCAAGGAACAGATGTGGATACAGAAAGGGCCCTTCCTGAAGCTGATAAAAGTGGGGAGGATGAAGGGAATGGATTTGTGGTGTCTCTTCCATGTATCAGTGGGAACAAAAGTGTCCACATCATTCTGTGGTATCAAGGGTGCTTCTTCCAGCCAATCTTTTTGCATTTGGATCCTCACCAAGAACTTCATGTGAGTCTTCCTTCTCAAGTTACAGCCACATTTACCTGAAAATGACGATAGTGGAAAAGTGGAAAAGCTGGATGCTGGCATCTGCAGTCTGTGTTAATGATTATTAATGATTAATTTCATGATTAATCAGTATTTTTCAAAGAAAGTATTTCCCCCCTCCCTCCCAGCTCCCTTTAAGTTAGAATTTCCATTCCTGAAAATGCAGTGCCGAGAGGCCAAGTGAAGTCATCCTCTCCCCCAGTTTCTTCTGAAGTTTTAAGGAAAAAATTTAGGATACTTTCCTAATTGCTAAATTCAGTGAGCAGAGGAACATAGAAGGTAACTTTGACTCAATCTGTAATCCTGCAGCTAAAATCTTTTAAGTTCATACTTAAGAACACTCCAGTTCTTGAAGGAAGTAACTTGCAAAAGCTGCTTGTTCCATGACTCACCAAGAAAATCTGTTAGGGAAAGGAAATGTATGGAAGGTGCTTGGCAATACTTTTTCCCTTTCTGTGTTACTCAGCCTCTTCAAAGCAAAGCAAGGCACCCTTTAGAGTCCCAATAAAAGCACACCCATGTTTCAGTTCCAAATGGCTTTTCTGGTGACATGAAAACCCAAATCTTTAGCAGTGTCTTTG
The DNA here is from genome assembly GCA_013396995.1 of Dicaeum eximium. Classification (NCBI taxonomy): domain Eukaryota; kingdom Metazoa; phylum Chordata; class Aves; order Passeriformes; family Dicaeidae; genus Dicaeum; species Dicaeum eximium. The sequence continues at coordinate 231,235 of VWZP01004174.1, read as the reverse complement.
GGAAAGGAGAAATCCACTTTGTGGACAAGTATAAAGCCACTTCCAGCTTCCAGAGCCTAAGACTAGGGTGCATTTTTTGACAGATTCCCTTGGGTGTGGAGGTTTGTCCAAAGTTCCTTGGCTTTATGTGAAGGGGGCCCAATCCTCTAATTTAGCCAGAAGATCTGGGTATTCTCATGAGTTATCAAGATCTATCCCATGCCCAATGGAGATTGCCAGGTAGGGATTCACCCCAGTTGATTTCAGATCTGTTGTGTGGCCTTTATTTGGTTACATTTAGGTGAGCTGAATCCCATCCAAAGTGGACAGGATTTGCCATGCTTCCATGGCCTAAAGAGCTTTTACCAACCATCCCTGTGCTGGAAACACATTGGGAATGTTTTCCTGGATCCAGCTTGGTTCCCCCTGGCTAACATTAAACCCACAGCTTCTCATATCAGTCTTTCCATTCGTGGAAGGAAGCACCAGGTACACATTTTTTCCTGGGCTGACAGACTAAATTTAAAAGCCCAAGGCCATCCCAAATCCATCCTGGGATATTGTGCTGAGAATTACCCATAGAGCCCCAGTCATCCAGGTGCCTTAACAAGTCTCCTTGTGGGAATGCAGGGCAAGCAGCCAGACCCCTCCAGGTGCCAGCACCAGTCCTACCAGCACCGGTCACTTCAGTGGTACCAATTTTCTTGCCACGTACCTGCTGCTGCCTGGAAAGAGCAGCAGGATCCATCCAGGGGCTGCCCTTCTGCTGAAGCCTTGTTTGGTTGGCCATCATCGACAAGTCCGAGCTGATATTCCCAAGCACACGTTTGTGGATTCAGCCTCCAGCATTCCCGGGTGTGCTGTTTCCTCTCAGCCACCTGAAAGGAAGGGAAAATGGTTTATTTTGCTTTTGCTTGTGTTTAACCCCAGTAGATTCTGCTGCTGGAGAGTCCTCCCTCTTTGCCCTCAGGCACTACCAGTACCCCTAGATCACAGGCTATTTCTCAGAGCTGTTTCATCAACATTAAAAGTCATGAAAAATCAATGGAAAATTTTCCCTCGGAGACGACTGGTTTGTAGGAAACGCTTCTGATTTATTTTCCTCCCCATTCCCCCAAATGGCATCATTCCTAAATGGGCTCTAATATCAATATCAATGTTAGTAGGATCCATTGATCAAGGTGTGAATCGAAGCTCACTGCTGTGGTGGATATACAGATGTTAATGACAGTTGCGTTAAGCCAAATTTAGCAGCTGGATTCTTCACCATCCCTTTGTTTTGTATCTACCTCACTATGATTTCTTTGATTTCTTGTGATTTAGTGTTGTATACAATGTCAGAGGTGATATGTAGATAAAAATATATATATATATATACAAATATATATTTTTTGCTTTGCAATAAAGCTCAAAGCTATAACACGAATATTCATAAAATGTCATAATCTTTATTGTAATGTTTCCTTCTTAGTTGTAAAATCCTGTCTGGATCCTATTTTCTTGTACACTGGATATTGTGTTCATGAGTGAATGGTTATTATTTCTGTTCCTTTTCCACTGAAGTGATGTTTTTGAGATGTGAGATAGACACCAGAATTGTCAAACATGAATTTACTCTTTTTATTTTCCCCAAATACAGCCTGTTTGTAACTGGAATCAAACAGCAAAATTGAAAGAATATTATTTGCAGTCCTGATCTTTCAATTTTGGTTTGTCTGATCTCAACACTGAATTTGGCAGGAGGCAGAGAGGGAGCAAACAAAGAGGGGCTTTTAGGACCGATGGAGGAAAAATATGTTCATCTCTTTCCATTTGGGTGGAGAGGGGGTCCTTTCTTTGAAATAATTGGAACGTGGCACTTCCCTGAGCCATGGCAGCACATTCATTAAAGTCTTGTCCATCCAATGGCAGCCACTGACCCAGAGTCACTAATCCAGGTCCTTTCTGTGGGAGTGGAGAGAGACAAAGAATTCCCCAGGACAAATCACCACTTGGCTAAGGCACGTGGGATGCATCTCCTTCAGTATGGCTGGAACTGAGGATTTGAGGCTCACCTTGGATAACTCACCTTGATGAGCTAAAGCCAAATTCCCACAGTCAGAGCACAAATACCCTGGCAAGTGAAAAGCCAGGATATTCGTTTTTTGGCCACCTGCACCATTCTGAGCCCCTCGGCTCCTTGTGCTCCGGCAGTGGAGGGGGTGAGGAATGTGGGAGCTCCTGGCAAAGTGAGGAAGGCTTTGCCCTGTGCTCACCTGGTGGAAAATGTCCTGTGAGGGGCCAGGAATGCCACAGTGACCAACACCTGGCACCGAAATTCTGGCTGAGGCTTGCAGTGAGGGGAGGAGCACCAGAGAGGGCTGTTGAAGAGGATGGGATCTCTCAAGGGTTTATTCCCAGGAAAACCTTTCTAGGAGCCTCACAGCTTGAACCTCCTGCCAGAAATGTGAGGGCACAAAGCCCACATCTGTCCAGAGCAATCCTTTTCAATGCCCCCACTGCTCCCATAGGCTGGAATTGGGAAAAAAAAAAAAAAAAAAAAGCACCAAGCCCCAAATACTGGGATTCTTAGCTTGGTTAGGAAATATTTACAGGTAATTCACTTTACTGGGAGTAAAATGAGGGGAATCCTCTCCATTTCCTTTCCACTAGACTGTGGGGAATGTCATTTTCCCCCACTGCTTTGTCAAAGCAAACAAAAAATTAGTGACCAGAAAGAATTGGACACAAATGGAGTATGACATATTTTTTTTTTAAGAGCAAGAAGAAGAATTATTACTGAACATAAATCAAGCTGTTCCATTAGGAAATAAAAATATTCTAAAAAAAATTAGAAAGTAAAAAGAAATAAAGAAAGAAGCAGGAAATGAAACCCAAAGATTAAGAAATCTCCGTGGAGAAAATGCTGTTGGGTTTCACTTAAAGCACAAGACAGGACTGCAAAATAGACTGGGTTTCATGAGACCCCTTCTGCATAGTCTTCTGTCTAAAACTGGCACAATTGTTCAGTACAAACAGCATTTTTTTTCCTCATTCTGATCTGGTGTCTGTACAAATCTGGCTTGTTCTTTGGTTCGGTTTGATTTATTTTTGTTGCCTTTTCCCACCTATTTCTATTTTTATGGTGTAGTATTTTGTCTATCTGGAATGAAATACAGATGTGTTCATGAAGTTGTATAGCAGATGGAATTACAGGTTGGAGTTGAATTGGAAAAAGAAATAATCTAACAATGAGAAAAATATCTATATGAAAAGTATGCTTCCAAAGTGTGTGTTTGAATTTGGGCATTTTTTCATTCTACTGAGCTTTTTGAAAGGTTTATTTTGAGATAATAAGACTTTCTGAAGTTTGAGAGGAGCTTGAGATACCAAAAAAGCACAATTTATTGTTAAACTGCTATAATTTGATTGAGAGTCCATTATGGTTCAATCCTTGCCTATTATAATCCCCAAATTTTGACGTGAAATACACAATCCTTTCAATCTGTCCATTAATCATCTTGCATTAGGCAGAAGGGAGAGATGCAGCTATTGCATTTCTGCTAGAAATCACATGGAATTCCTGGCCTTGTTTGTTCTTTATTTGCTTCAGAAACAGGGTTGGATTTTGTACTTTGTGGTCATTGCCTTCAACCCCTGCTGTGAAGTCCAAAAGGTCTCCCCTTAACTGAGTGGCAAAGAGTCTGTCCAGTCAATGGAAGAGACAGCCTGGCTTTTCTCCCATCTGCAGTGAAATGTGCTCATGGGATCACTGGTGGATCTGATTGGGTCACACTAATTAATGTTAATGAGGTTCCTGGTGGGTCCTCTCTGTCCTCCAGAGCTGCAGGTGCTGGAGGAACTTCATGTCTGAAGCAGCATTAACAATTCCTCCAGATGTTCAGAGGGCTGGTGGTGGTTTGATGAACTGGGCAAGTCTTCAGCATTTCTTCTTCTTCTTCTTCATCTCTTTGAACAGAGCTTCCCTTCAAAGGTTTTCTTCCCTTACTCCCACAATAATTCCCACTGGTGCTCATGGGATGCCTTTGGTTTTGGTCATGGAAGCATTTCCTTGTCCTGTCTGGTTGGTTTGTTACTGTGGTCATATTGAAATGATTTCCTAATGCCAACTCTGAGGTTTTAGGTCCTTCTGGAGCATCAGCTTTGGGTTTTTTTGAGAATCTTCCTGTGTCTCTTCTGTCTCTGTGGAGGAGCTTCATGCTCATCTGCTCCTTTCCATGTTTCAGGACTGTTCATTTCCATAAAGATCCTTTTAGTTTTGGAAGCTGGCTCCTGAGCAAAAGTTTCCTCTTATTCCACCTTGCTAAAAGTGGGAAAGCTTTACCAGCTTCCATGGAGCTGACCCAGCTTTTATCCTGGCCTAGAGCAGCATCCATCAGTGAGCAGGGTGTGCTGTTTGAGCAGGAATTGCCTCTGTGTTGCCTGTTGTGTGACAGATGGGATACAGAAAGTGGAGATAACAGCACTGGGAATGTCTTCTGCTGTCTCACCTACTAAAGAGAAGGTTTGGGTAAAATGCTGAGCAGGTTCTGATCTTGCAGCTTTTACAGAAACCAAGATTCATTTGATTTGGATCCAGCTTTTTCCTGAGATCCTTTAGGCAGCAGACAGAGGCTGCAGGACTCGGTTTTATTTTCTCTCTGTTATTCCTGAGGTTTGGAGGCACAAGGCCCTGCAAGGAGGCAGATTTGGCTCATTCTCCTTGGCTCAAGTCAAGAAACAAAGTTTTGTCCAAGGCAGAGGGTGAAACTGTGGTTTGAGGGCCCCTTCATGGCTGTAGGGTTGGGCACCAGGACATGCCAGGAGGAAGGACAGACCAGTGCACCATCAGAAGATCCTACAAAAGACACCAGAGCTTAAAATGTATGGAAGAAGTGCTGCAGTTTTAGCCCACTGAAATTCTCCTCCAAAATACAGACTCGGCAAAGGAGGCTGAAGACAAAATGCCTGATGGGGCAGCTGTGAATTATGTCCATTCTCCTACTGGGAAAAGATAATTGTTCAAACAAGTGATGGATCATCCTGAACCTGAGGAGAACTGCCTGCACTCACCAAAGCAGTCAACACACAGTCCTGCCTGACCTGGACCAGGTGTGCCAGGAGGTGTGTGAGGCTGGTAGAAGCTGAAAGGATGATCTTCCTCCTCCTCCTCCTCCTCAGGGGGCCTGCCCCATCTCCAGCCTGGCTCCAGGCTCGGATCTGCACCCTGAGTTACTTTTGTGAGGTGTTAATGGCACTGGCTGTGAGGACACTCAGCTCTTCCCGTGCCAGTCCCTCTTTGGATCATGAGCTCAGCACCGATGACATCACCTGGCAGGGAATTTGGTACAGCTCTTCCTGAGCACCAGGTGAGCCTTTCTCTGCCCAGCCAAGTTCAGGCTTCAGGAGGAGCAACCGAACTCCTTCCCTGGCGGAATTTCTTGGGGTCTCTTCATCACCATCCCTGAGATGCAGGACGAGGGGCTGAGTAACATTTCGGATGTGCTTTGAAGTGGCAAAGACTCTAAAGTTAACAAGGCACACAGATTATTGTCCCATTCCTGTCACATTCCCTGTCTCCACTCACTCTAATAAATTACACAGAGCAGGATCTGGCACTCAGTTGTCAAAAAGTTTTTCAGTTCTTGGCACAGTTTTGGCTGCAGTCAGTGAATATTGACCCAGAGATTCCCCCATGTGAGGATTGAGTAGCAGGTCTGGAGACAGCTTTGGTTGTGGGCACCCTTTTGTGGAGGCTCAGGGACACTGTCACAGGGAGAAAGAACCACAGTGGGTTTTTATTTATTATGGATAAAGTCACCACAAACCTTTGGTTCAATGTCATGACAAGCAACAGTGCAAAAGTCAAGAGGAGGTGATATCAGACTGAACCTGAAAACAAGTCCCTGTTTAATAAGAGAGAGCCAAGGCTTGGGGGAGAGGTCATATCTTTTACAAGAAATATATATTTTATTATTAAAATACCTCCCCCTTCAAACCATGCCTCTTGTATTACCTCACACTATGCCAGCTCCCAAAACGTGCTCAGAAATGTCTAAAAATGGATTTTATCCCAGTGTTGTCATTCTATTGTTAACAAACTTTTGTGGCCCATTTCATCCTTCTGACTTGTACCCTGTTCTTATCCCACACCAAACCAAGATGCTTCAACTTTGCAAGGTGCCAAAGGTTTCTTATTAAATCCCAAAATACCATCCCTGCTTTCCGTGGGAGCTGAGTGGATCAGAATGTTCCAGGAAGAGCCCAGAATTTTTTTGGTCCATGCCTTCCCTTTGTTATGCTGCCAGCAGAGCCTCAAGAACAGCATATGGCCTTGTTACATTTGCTTTTTTAAAAAAATAACGACTCCAGGGTGCTGCCTGAGTTTTAATAGTGCTGTGTTTATGTGCAGTTCCCTTCAATAAGTGATGTATTTCCACAGAATTCAGCACCTTCAGAGCTGACTGCATCTTCCTGCAATAATTCCTCATTTTTCAGGCTAGGGGGTTTTTTTCTGGCTGTTTTTTTCTGGCTTTCCTGCAGTCCAAGACTGATTTAAAATATAATCCTTTGTTTTCTTCCCCAAATCCTTCCCCAGCTCTGATGCTCACTCTAAGAACTCGGCCTTGGGCTTTCTTAAAACTCACAGCCAAGAGCACTGAGAGCATTTGCATCAAGTGAGGCCTGGGGAGGTGTTTGCAACTTCAGATTGGGTTAGAAGTCCACAGATTTGGTAAATCAGGTTTGGCTGTGCAACTCTCTGGATCACTGCTATGCTGGCTCCATCAGGTCCTGTGTTCAGTGCATCAGATGCTTTTGCAATATTAAGATTTTTTTTTCTATAAAAATGTCACATTTTATCAGAAAAAACAAAATGTATTTGCATCTTCTAATGACAAGAGCAACCTCCACCCACATCAGCCAAATTTTAGTAATTCAAACAGCAGAAATCACCTATAACCCTTTATTTGAGCAGCTCAGTTCCCTTCTCAGGAAAAGAAGAGCCTGGTTTGCATGAAGCAAAAAGAGTTGGAATCAATCTGGTATTAAAAACTATACCAGAAACTATTCTGTGCTCATTTATCATTTGGTATAGTCTGGAAATATTTAAGCAGTGATTGAAATCTGGTTGTTTTCACATCCCATGGCTACATTTATAATTTATTTAGCTACTTGAGGAGGTCCAGAAGATAAATCTCTTAAACCTGCAGGATTTGATTGCCAGATGTCCTTCCCCAGATATGCCCAGGCCTGGTTATCATGGTAGGATTTTGGGATTATTGCTTTTGTAGAAACCAAGAAGAACACTGTGAGAATACCCAGCTGTTTTTGTCCTTTGAAAATTCCTCTTAGCAGCAACAACATTAGATTTTAGCACATGGTTTGTTTTCTCTTCTTTATTAACATATCTTTCATCTACAGTCCCATGACAATTTGTCACCCCTGTACACCTCAGATGGGTGTGTGAGGCAAGATAATGATTCCCTGTCATTCTTCCAGGCCAATTTTATTTCTTCCCCTCACTCTTTATCCAGAAAAGTCTCCCACAGAGCTGCAGTAGGAATCTCTCAAGCTTTAGGGTTTCTGGCTCTTCCCTCTAGAAACAGGATTGGTCCTTGAGATTTGTGTTTGCTCTGTGACATCCTGGCTGCTTTGGGGGGAAAAAGAAAAAAAAAATATGTGGAGAAGAATAACTTTGCGATGAAGGTGAAATTTTACTCACCCAATTTTAGACACTTACAAGGTGGTTGTCCCACTTGTGTAGATTAATGAATGGATGCCACATTTAGGAAGGAATGTGCCTTTCCTGGATGCAATTCCTGTCACTGTAAAGCAGCTGCCTGCACTTTGTCAGGTGAATCATGACCTAGAAATGTCTGTGTCTGTCTTGGCTTTAGGAGGAGTCCGAGACACCAACTCAAACACAGGCATCGATCTCTGTTTGTTCAGATAATGAGGCTCCCGGTGTCCCAAGATCAAATCAATTTTTAAAGTGTGCCCTGCAGACTGCTCACCTGTCAAGGTGATCTCCTGTTTCTCCCAATCTTTACGGGAGGAAAAGAACTTCTTACTTTTAATGCTGTGACTCAAGTTGATAATATTTAAAAGTTTGATTTCTGTAAAAGATCTCATTGGAACCTTTATGGCCAGTTAACACCGTATTTATGCAACAGCACTTCCAAACAATCTCATTTTCATCCCAAACAACCTCATCTTCATCTTCTTCCCCAGCTCAGGGTTTTAGTAGAGAAGTGTCACCTGCTGAAAATCCCAAGCTGCTTTGAGTCTTCTACCCAGATTTGGCCACAGCCAGTTTTGCTTATTTTGGGAATTCAGATTAACTTGAACAACCAAGATCAAGCTTGCCAAGCCCCTCCAAAGGGACACTGCAAGGTCCTGCAGCTTCTCTTCTAGATTTTTAATGCAACATGTAAAAACAATTCAGAGGCTTGAACTGCCCTGTCTGGTACCTTATTTTTGAAGAAGAAATCCTTCAGTGCACAAAGCTGACATCTTTTCTCTGGCAGAGCAAGTGGCATCATTTGTAGAAACCAAGAGATTTGTTTTCACCTTCCAAAGAGATTTTAGTGGATTAATGTCAATGAGCCAGTGCTGAGACACTCCCCGTGTTCCAGAAAACACAGATCCTGCTGATTTCTTTGTGAACATCTCTCTGGAATCTGGGCTCTCTGGGATGCTCCAGCAATCATTGCATGACTCAAAGAACAAGAGGTGTTCAGTTCCCAAAGCCACTGGCCAGGGCTGCACATGGGAGACCCAAGTGGGGAAACAATTACAGGTGCAGTGGGCTGAGAGGAACTGTGCTGACAACACTGGGGAAAAGCAGCTCTGTTGCCTTGGCATGAAATGAAGGAACAAAAATTTAAGATGCCTGTTGCTCCAATGCGGATTAATAAATTCAGGATGGAATAAGCCAGCATTGAAATGTGTCGGTACTTTAAAAAATCCAAACCTCCACAAACGTTTAAGACTGAATATTGCTGGTAAAATTCACTTTATCTGACTTAGATAACTAAAAATTAACTCCCCAAACTCAAACTAATGCTGCTCAACTTTGTCTTTGATCCTTGGAGAAGAACACTCACCCCTCCTAGCAAAGATATCTAAAGCAGGAGAGATCAATCAGGCTCTGGAAATGCCAATTTCCTTCCACTGACTACAGAAGGAGACAGGGGTGATCCTCTAACACAATGTAAAGATCACAGGCCATTTTCACTGCTCATGCAGCAAATTCCTTTGTGTAGGAATGAGGCAACATTTCTGCTGTCCTTCTTCCATCTGCAATTCATCAGAGCAGTTCAGACATTAACACCAAGGGGCAAAAATCACTGTAAAAAGTAGAGATCTTCATTGTTTCCTGGAATAACAAAGCCTACCCCTCTCAAAAAGCCTCACAGTTTCAGATCCCAAACCTTGACATAGTTTGATAGAAGCAACTTGGCTCATCTGATTTCCACCACTTCTCTTCCAGCTTGAAAGCTTGTCCTTTAATTGTCCAAGTATTTTCTGGGCAGACCATAAAGTTTTCATGGAATTCCTGACTTTTCAGCCTTTTGCAGTTAGGCTTGTGCTTCACTGCCTTGTTGCTCAGAGTTTGGGAGGAGCGGTGCTTTTCCTTTGATGAGGTTGCAGGGTTTTTTTGGTTTTTTTTTTTTGTTGAATTAGTCTGTTAAACAGATTTTTGCTTTAGAAAAATGACCATAAAGAAACCCCTCCTGCTGGGAGGCACCACACTACACCACAGGCCTCCACACTTGGATTCTTGGCTTACCACAGGCCTCCATGCTTGGATTGCTCTTCCACTGGCCCAGCAAGATTCCAGAGGAATGTCTTGTTAATTAAAGCCTAGGGTAGAGGAGCACTGTGATGAGAATGTGTCTAATCCTTGATCCTTTCCTATTTAAAGAGATTAATTCTTCCTGACCAGGGATTTTGTTAAACTTTTTACTTTTCCATGAGCTATACTGCTACGAGCTGCGCTGGTGCCGGGTGGATCCCACTGGCAGCACCAGGCTTTCCTCAAAAAGCAGGTAGTGTTTAAAAATTAGGAAATTTGCCCCCTGCCCAGGTGCAGGGGCAGGTTTGCCACAGGGAGAAGTTCCTCAGGACAAGGTGCAGGTGTGCTGTGGGAAAGGAGGGATTCCTACATGGACAGAACTAGCAAGGAGCAGCTGAGGGGCAGTGGTGGAGCTGACTGCAGAAATCTGCTGGGAGGATGTAGGGTCAGACTGAACCAAAACGTGGTGACTGACACAACCAAGGGCATCCCACTCTTGTGTTGGACTCCTGCTGCTTCCAAAAGAGCCTCAGGGGTCCAGAATAAAATCTAAAGGGAGGCAGAGGTGGAAGAACTTTGATAAAAACATCTGTCCTTATCTCCTTTGAGCTCACAATGTTCATCAAACCTCCTCCAGCCTCTGGCTGGGACTGCATTTTGCTAAGGATTGCAGATGCAATTTTCAAAATATCTTTGGTATTTTTTGCATAAGGCTTTCCTTTCAAGTAGTTCTGCAGCATTCCCCACCTGAGTACTGCATATTTACTTACCCACCCATTTGGAGTGGGGAGAGAAGTCAAAGGAGGGATTAATCCCACTTAACTTTCTCTGCCTTGAGGAGTCTGGTCTGAGTTCTTTGCATCTGCTTCCTCTACCATCAGTGGAAGGAGATGTGCAGCTTTGGAGAGGAATTCCACACCACTTTTCTGGGTCTTTCAATAACTGGAACTCAGATGAAAAACATATTATTTACCTGAGTGAAGGCAACTTGAGAAGGTAGAAATTGCAAAACCATACGCTAAATAAATTCCTGAAACACTGTTGAGGGACAGGAACATTTCTTTTGGAAGCCTGTGTTTTTGGTGCTTATGAAGTCAGCTGGATCCCTCTTCTTGTAGCTGGGATTTAAACTGCAGCATTAGATTTTCCTGGCTATGTTCTGATTATTGTTTTCTTGCTTTCAGACAAGTCAGGTTGGTTGCGAAGTAAAATCAATGTGTTTGACTAAATTAGCGAGTTACCATGATGCTTCAGGCACAGGGTGGGATTCTTGGAACTGTCCTGTGCAGGGCCAGGAGCTGGACTTTGATGATCCTTGTGGGTCCCTCCCAACTCAGGATATTCAGTGATTCTATGATTCTAAAGCTTCTTTAACTCAGAAAAGTTAAAGCTGGGTGCAGTGAGACCAGAGTGGATGTGGCACTTGAGGACATGGTTTCATGGTGAACATGGTGCTGGGTTGATGGTTGGACTTGATGATCATAGAGGTCTTTTCCAAACAGTTTCCAAGGATTATTGCAGGGCTGCAGTCATTTGCATGTCATCCTGATCATTCCAAAAAAGAGCCCCTTCCAAATGAACCTGTGGCCTGGAGTCACAAGCCCTCTGTGGATGATCCTTCTTTTTGAGAACTCATCCACCCAAAAAATAGATTGTTGTTAATGTTAAATGCACAAACTCAAATCCCAGCTGTGGGAAGCTGAACACCACTTTGCCTGGCCAAAAAAAACCTGGTGGGTGAGCAAGAAGCAGCAGTTTGAACAGCACAGACTGATCCAGGAGCTCGGTGGGGTGGCAGAAAGCTGCGACTCAAACACACACTGGAGTCCCTCATTGAATGGTTTCTACATTTCTTTAAATGTCGGGGTTTCAACCAAGTTTTCATGCTTTTTATTAAGGCAAAAGTCCGTGCTTGTGAAATTGTGAACTTGATGTGTTATTTTGTATCTGTTTAAAAAAAAGAAAAATGTATTTAAAGCTAAAGAGCCGTTATTGTGCGGGGTTTTCTCTCAAACTGGTGCATACACTTTACATCAGGGACCTACTATACACAACAAAAATCAGTGCTACAGTTACTGTAAAACCAGATACACACCTTTTACTGTAATAATAACTTTTAAAACCTTGCACTGTAATGGTTGCTATTAAAAAAAAAAAATTATAAAAAAAAACCCTCTTGTCAGAACTGATTTTGTATCTTTGATTATATCTGAAATTTTAGCATTTTTGTATACTTGCCATGTCAACCACAGCATCCTCCATGGTTGATTTCCAGGTTCCTTTTCCTTTCCGTCTAATCCAACCCATGCATTGCTCCGTGTGGATGGGCAGGGTAAGGCCGTGGGGGAGCCACGTGGGTCCCCGCCCCGCTCTTGTTGAGAGCCGAGTAGAAGGAAAAGCAAAGACCCCCAAACCATTGGGATGGTTTCAGATCCCGTTCCGAGTTCCAGCCGCCCCAACAGAACCCAGCGAGCGATTCCCGAGTCATTCCCTTATCCTGGCGTTGCTCCGGCCGCCGTGGCCGTCCAGCTCCATCCCACGGCAATGCATCGCGAGTAGGTAGGAAATCCAAACCAACCAGATACCTTTGCAATCGCTGAGTTTATCGATTAATTTTTTTGTTTGTTTTTTTTTAACCTTCCCCTTTTGAATTTTTTTTTTTTAAACTAAGATGTATTTGGAATCACAGCATGGTGTTGCAATTCTTTCTATTTTTAAATACTGATACATTCTGTGTGTAAAGTCTTGTTTCTTAGCTAAGAGAATCTTAAATGTGGAGCTGAGTTCGAACCATTTTTTTTCCTTGTTGTACTGTGGCTTGGGAATTATTTTGATATAATCCTTTAATTTGGTAGAAGATTTCCCACGCCTTCTCCCTCCTTCCTATCACCATTTCATATTTTTTACAAAACTGAAAAAAAACAAACAAACAAAGGAACAAATAATCTTTTTTTCTCTATTTAGGCTGTGTAATGTTGTGTTGTCCAGATTCTGTATAAAAATATGTATATGATGTATCTGATATTTGGCAGTGAACGGCTGCAACTTTAACCAATATAATTAACAAAGAAATGCATAATGTTGGTGTTTTAAAAAGTAAAAAAAAAAAAAAAACCTAGTTAAGATGTTTGTGTAAACTTGCATGGTTTAAAATGTACTTAGTGCATTGAGAAATGTTGTTAGGGTCCTAAGTGAAAGGCTGGTTTACTTTTTGATTCTAATGGTGATTGGTTTGTTGATCAGAATATCCCCTATACTGTATGTCTTAGTTTATTTAGCATATTGGTTTATTTTCTTTCCTCCAGACCTAGCATAGTGTATCTATTTCTGTGTGATACTGTTCCTTAAAACCAGGTTGTGGAAACTGCGTTTCGTCCGGCCAAAACGATGTTTGGCATCGCGCTCGTGGTTCAGTTGCGTTCCATTTGATTTGCTGTGAAGTCCAGGTTTGACTTTCCCTTGGGATCTTACAGCGGGGAGATGCCCCAGGCTGGGCTGTGGGTGCCACTGGGACCAGGAGGATCCGAGGGTGAGGCTCCAGTGGGACACAGCGCCGGGCCTGGCAGTCTCTGACCACGCAGGGGTTTGAGGGCAGGATTTGGTCCATCCCTAACCAACAAAGGCTGGGTTTTTCCTCTCGGCAGCACGTGTTTTATCAGGATCACAGCAGGCATGCCCTGGGCTTTCTCCCAGCTCTCTAATGGATGAATTTGGCTTTTGTGGCAGCCGTTCCACACTGCTGAAGTCACGGCGTACCGGCAGCAGCGGAGTGTGGACAACCAGCCCTTGCCACCATGAGAAACACAACGAGCTTTCAGCACTCGCAATAAGCTCCATGTTCCCTTCCAGAAGCACAAATCCCATGTTCCAGAGGAGCTGGCTCTGCATCCTGCGGAGCTGATGGATATCGTGACAGTTGGGACCAAACGTCCGAGAGGCGACCACGTGGGCAAAGGTCACGGTTCATTTTCACATCTCCTGCCCCCACCACACCTCTCCCCAGTTCTTTCCAAGCTTCGCTACCGCTGAACCACCAGAATGGGGACATTTCCAAGCCTCCAGCAGGACACAACAAAATTTGCTATTCACCATTAATGGCTCGTGCGACTGCCCTCCCTGCGCTGGGCAATGCCGACGCACGCGTCCTTGTCTCTCAATGCCTGAAACATCTCCGGTGGCCTTCCCCAGAAATAACACAGAGCTAGACTTGAATGTATAGAGCTATCCAACTTCTTCAAGTCCTTCATCCCAGAGGGTCTCCAAGGGCTTTTCCAGCATAACACGATCTTACTCGTGCAGCCTGTAAAGTGGCAGAGCACTGTTAACGACCTGTAGCCACTTCTGGGGTGACCCCGCCAGCTCACGGCCACTCTATGTAACAGTCTGGTGCAAGAGGTGTGGATCACACCCCTGGGGGGACTTGGCAAAGGTACAACATGCACAAATCCCAGCTAAACCCATGCTGAGACTCAGGAGGACAGATTGATTAATTTTATTTTCCTTTTCTGGGCAGTCCCCCTCTTCTTTTCTGCCCTCATATCACAAGCGGTCCAAGTAACCTAAACTTTTCCAGTTTGCTTTCATCAGCTTTTTCCTTCCTGAAAGCTTTTAAAATATTCTTTTCACACAGGAGGATAGGGAACAAATCTTTCCTTCTCAGCTCCAGAAATAGAACAACTCCATACCTCTCTCTTTGCTTACCTTCCTTCTAGTCATTGACCAATTAACTTCCAGTCTTCCCTGATCTCCACCACATCTTTTAAACGACAGCTGCACTCTGATTTTGCTGCTTGATGTTTTAATTGGTTTTAATCCGGACAGAAATAAACAGCCTGACACTAGGCACTGGCAGGAATCCTTGCTTGGCATGCAGATATAGGCACTGTCCTGTGGCCAAATCCTACAGCTCGATGGATGCCGGCTTTTGGCCTTGCTGCTGACTGCAAATCCTGTGATTTGTTGCAGGATTGGCTGCATCTCTGAAAAGCTGCTCGTGGTGCTCATCTCCCCAGCTTGGTAAGCTTTGTTCTTCCTTTGTTCCAGGTCCAGAGTTACTGCAGTCAAACAGTGGAAATGCCTCAGCACTGGCTCTCTGGAGAAAGGAGGAGATCTCCTGGTTGATGTTTCGAGGCGTGGTGCTCGGTGGATCTTTCTCCCCAAAAGGAATGCAGTTGATCCCAAGCCCGAGGTCTTTATGTAGAAAAGTTGGTGCTGGAATCAAGCTTTGCTTTCAAAGGCTGTGAGTTCAGACCCCTCAGGGTTGTGGAGCATTCTCTGATGGAGAGCATCAGCACACTCAATCCCTTACAAGAGCTTTTCCCATCAGTTTTCTTTCTGCAGCTTGCCTTCTGTAGCTCCAGCGCATCTGGGAGAAGGAGCTGTGCCCTGCTAGGGAAAAGTTTATTCCTTGAGAGATGCCACCTAGATTGATGGACCTGTAGTGTCCCCTTGCCCTTGGCCCATCTGCCTCTTCATGGCCCCACAGACATGAGGAGGAGTTGGCTTTTAGAGCAGCCTCCTCCAGAGTCAGTCTCCAATGGTCCATCCTCCTTCCCTGTGCCAAGGCCAGCATGAAAATGTTTCCATTTGATTAATGAACCACAGACCTGATATAAATTACCAGAATCCCACAGAAATAACTCATGGCATAGCTCCCCACCAGATGTTCATCTTCCAGTTGTCCACCAACCTTTGGTTTGCTCAATGGAATAAGATAAAAATCCTCTTAAAAAATATTAGCCTGGATTACAAGCTGGGTACATGCTTTGCTCACCCTCACTAGAAACACATCAGAAGAATCTCTCTGTATAGACAAACTTTCCCCTTCCTGCCCTCAGAAGAACCAATGCCATGACCAGTTCTAATTTCCATCCTTGAAACCAAATAAAAAAAAATAAAACCCAACAAAAACCCTCAAGCCCTAAACCCTGAAAATATTCAGCAAAGTCCAGGTGAGGCAGGGATTTTGCAGGCCATGGCTGTGGATTTATGCAGGACTTTCCATGACTGTTTTATTTCCAACGCAATAAAGAATAACCAACTTATTGTAGCAAACCTTGTGCCAGGTGCTATCTCCCAAAACTTTCTGCATGGGACAGTCTCCCTGTTTCTTCTATGCCTCACAGAACTTTGCAGAATGTTGGAAGGGAAAACACCCCCTTTGCAGAATCCGGAAAACTATGTGTTTTTTCTTTCTTTTTCTTTCTCTTTACTTTTATTCTTCATTTTCTTTATCTTAATCCTTTTCTTTTTCTTTCTTTCTTTCTTTCTTTCTTTCTTTCTTTCTTTCTTTCTTTCTTTCTTTCTTTCTTTCTTTCTTTCTTTCTTTCTTTCTTTCTTTCTTNTCTTCCTCTTCCTCTTCCTCTTCCTCTCTTCCTTTCTTCCTCTTTCTCTCTTTTTCTCTTTCTCTCTCCTTTCTGTCTCCTTTCTGTCTCTATTCCTGTCTTTCTCTCTTTCTCCTTTATCTCTAGTTTTTCTCTATTTCTCTTTTCTTCTTTCTTTTATTTTTCTTCCTCTTTCTTTTTAAAAAAAATTTCTTCCTCAGTCTTGCTCTCTCAACCTCTTTCTTTGCCTTTGTTTCCTTCCTCCTCTTTCTTTCTTCACTGGAATCTGTGAAAGCAAATCCCTTTGGTCTTTCCATCATAGTTCCAAAGCTCACTTGAGGGTCTGCTTGTGAAGACCCCGCAGATGTCCCTTTGGAGCAGCCTTTCAGAAGTGCTTTTCTTCATGTCCCCACTCCATACCTGACTTCCCAAACCTTCTGGATTCTCTCTTTCACTGGTCTTTTGCCCAGTGTATTTTTCTGACCTTTAACAAGCCAAAAACTGGATTTCAAACGGGAAAATGAACATTGTCCCAAGAGCTCCTCCCACCTTCTCCTTGGAGCAGCAGGCTGACATCCAGGATCCCTGGATCCTTGCTGTAGATTTTCCTCCCACTTTCTCCCTCCTTCTTCTCTGTGTGACTCCATTTGCCCACCCAGGTTCATTATCTACCTCGTGAGACCCTTGTCTGGGTGGTGGGTTAGGAACACCCACTATTAATGGATCAGCTCATCAGCGTTCCCAAACTCTGTCTTGACACATCTGTGTTGGCAAAACCCAGTTTTAATCATTCCTTTCATCTGATTAATTTGGGGCATTAGTATCGACATCCCACAGGCAAGGCTGGGTGTGAGATGTGGAAGAGATCAGATACAGGAATTTCTGCTCTTAGTCCTGAAGTACATGAAATTTCCAGCACAACCATGGACAAAGGGGTTTTGTCCCACACTCCCAAGTCACCACCAACCACCTAATCATCTTTTCCACCACAAACTCAGCCTTTGGATTGCAAATCTCACTGAAGAATGGTGCAAGTGCACATTTTGTCTCTATAAATGATGCCAGTGCTTTCTGTGCCACAGTCCAGGCTGTCCAATGGCACTGCAGGAGCAGCCCAGGAAACATTTGCTGGTTGCTGTTTGAAAGGATGTGCAGGGAAAAGTAATTTTAAAATAATTTCTCAGCTTTGACAGGAGTTTAGCACCCTCAGCCAGCCTCTCCTTGACTGTACACACTTCAGTCAATGGTTTCAGGCTCCAGCAGACAACATTTAGGACATGAATCCCAGCAACTGGTAGTGGAGAGGAAAACTTTGTCACCATCTTAGCCTACCCTATAATTAGCAAAAAAAAAGCTATTTTATCCCAAGTTTTATCTTTATCAGAATGAATGGTTAGCAGGGTGAAAACCATTCTCTTCAAGTGCAGGAATTTCTGCTCAGAATTTCTGCGACTTCCTTCAAGAGCTCCACTGAGGCGGACTTTTGAAAGCTGTAAGAAAATTGGATTAGGGAACAAAATGGTAAAAAATAAAAGAAAATAAGAGCAAAATGCCCTCTCAGAGGTGGAAAAGGAGCCCACAAAAGAACCTCCTTGTGCACCATGTGAAATCAATTCAGGGAAAACAGTAGGAAAAATCACCTCCTTCCACACTGGCACATGGAAATTCTTGGAGCAGCTTCGAGTGGGTCCCTCCTACTGGAAAGCAGCACTCGGAGAACTTCTGCTGTGTTTGCCTTTGAAAACCGAGGCACAAATTCAAAAATAGAGAAGGGGAGAGCTTTAGATAAGGTGAATCAAGTCTTCTGCACAGGGGAGTTGGGTAGGAAAGAACTGTTCCATCCCTTAAGAGTTCCTGTGAATTTATTTTTCCAACCCACATGGAAACCTCAAGGCTAACAGCAAACATGAAACAAAAATATGCAAAACAATGCCAACAAAAACAGTTTGGCTATCATGGAAGGAGATTGTTTTGATCTTTCCCTGTTTGAATCCTCTTTTTTTTTTATTTAATATATAAATTATCCTGCATTTTGAAACAAAAGCTTTTCTGAAATGAAAAGAAAACAAACTGAAGGGAAATGTCAAAGAAGACCTCCAAGAGCTTCAAATCACGTCATTCGTTTCCCAACGGATGTGATATTTTCCAACAGGAAAAGGCCTGAAGTTGGAATTTCCCAAGAAGTTTTAACTGTGATGCACTGGCTTTTTGTGGAGGGAGAGAAAATTATTTTCCTTCCCAAATCTTGACCGTCTATGACATCTTTACAGGGTTCTTTTTACAACGGGATTCCCTTTGATAGGGGGGAGCTTGCAGCAACATTCAGGGCACTGCAAACAGAGGGTGCCCAAGATCCTTCCTCACAGGATGGAAACAGCCAGGTTTCCAAGAGGATTTAATCCTGTGGAGCACATTTCCAGCATTTCCAAGAGGATTTAAGACTGTGGAGCACCAAGAACAGCACAGACAGCACCTTCCCAAGTCCTGCCTGCCCTTCAACCCTGCCAGGATGGGGCTGTCCCTCCTTTCTGAGGTGGCAAAATCTTCTACTGCCTTCAAACCAAGCAAACAAAGAAAATCCACCCTTTGCTTTGTGTGGTTTCACTGGCAGGCAGCGAAACAACCCCAGCCTTGAGAAGGTTAATCCAGAGGTTGGCAGGAAGATTCTCTTTAATTCTGTTTTAACATAACCACGTTCCTTTTCCCCTTTTGAGCGAAACTCGCGGAGTCCCTGGAACGCCGAAATTTGGAAGAAGTCGCCATTATCCATCAGGGAAGCCCATTATCCCACACCCAGCCCCCAGCAGGACCATGCCCATTGCCCGGAACGAAAAGCACATGGTAGAGGTTAGAGGGACCACGACAGCCCCTGGCTACAGTGACAAAGACAAAAAGCACACTTGAGATTAAAGCACACCCCCAAGCCTACTCCACGATCCTGATAAAACCCGCTGCCCAGCAGGGAATTCCCACTGCCTCTCCTCCAAGGTCCCAAGCCCACACTCACACTTCCCCTCTGCCCCTCTCGCTCTGTGATTTCTCATCTCGACGACACGCCCTTCCTCCCAGGCCAGGCTTACTCCAGGATATTCCACTGAGCTCGGCTCTTGCTTCACCAGCGGTGAGGAAGGAGTCTGCAGAAGCTTCCTGTGTGCCAAGGGGGGATTTTCCCGGGATCATGAACACCCCTGGGAGCTGCAGGGGAGCCGAAAATGGTGTCATCAGGGCTGATCTCCAAGCCCGCGTTCCCCTTTGGAGAAGAAGCTTATCCTGGCCAAAGCTGTTTTGTTAGACCTGGCCTGGAGCTTTGCATCAGATCTGGGTTTGTGCACTTGCCTCTTCCTTGTCCCATTTGTTTGCTTTGGTTTCTGAGCCGTTTTCCTTTTTTGCACTGTCAGGAGTTTCTTTACCCGTGTTTAATTGTTGTCAGCTGCAAAATGTTTGTTAAGCCTCTCCACCAAGCTCTTTAAGTGAACGTCAGTGGCTGTCTTCCCTTGGACAATAATGAATGTATATATCGTAAGTGCAGACTATACAGAAAAGTGGCTAAGTCAAGGATCAGAGGGTTTTGTAAAGCCTGTTTATTTTTTTAAATAAGTTTGAGCATTTATATTTTACCACCATTTACGTGGTTTTGGGGAACCCAGATTGTGTCAAGATCTCATGCCAAAACAAGCCAAAAGTTGTTTGATTTCAACCTTTTCTTCCATGAACCATATTTTAAATGATACTTTGTCATTTTAAATGTTTTATTGAAACATGTACTGATGAAAAAAAAAAGAAAAAAAAAGAAACAAAATGTCATCTTGACAAAAGATTTATACATGAATCAGAAAGTATTTATTTCAATTTTGTACCTTTCCATTTTAATACATTATAATGTATTGACTCAACCGAGATAATATAAACAGTTCATTTTAATAACATGTTTGCAGTGTGCTGTGTCTTCTTCTTCTTTCCTTTCTACTCCACATTGAACAGAAAGACTATGAAACCAAAAGAAATATTTTAGATCCTGGCAATCCTGAGGTTTTTTAGACCAGAGCACAAGTGTGTTTTGAGCAGGATGCTCCAGGAGAACCAGACGGGCACTGGGACAGACCATGGGATGAGGTCTCCTGAGAGAGCAGAGGATCTGAGCATAAGAACAGCCCAGGGTCAGAGTAGCCAACGTGCAGCTGGAATTCCAATTGCCTGCTGCTGGCTCTGGGTGATGTGACACCCTGTGGAGATCCCAGACAGGGAACGGCACCACCAGCATCACCCCAGGTGTCCCACTTCCATCCCCTGGCAGCACTGTGGTCCCTGCACTGAGACCCCAGCTGAGCCATCCCACAGGGACTGAGTGTCTGATGCCCATCCTGGCCCTCCTCATCCCCACTCACTCCATCCCTAAGTAAGGATTGACTCTCTCCTCCACACATTCAGTGCCTACTCCTGATTTTCATCATTCACCTCCTTTGTCCCTGCTGCTCCTCCAGCCCCTGCCCAGGGAGGTGCATAAACCCCCCCCCCACAGGGGCACAGATCTCTACTGCTGCCCACGAGCTGGGCTTTGGCTCTCTGCTTTGTCCTTTGTCGGGGCAATCCCAGACATCAGCACACGCTGGGAGAGGAACTCACTGAGGGCAGCCCTGGCAGGAGGTTTGGGGTGCTGGTGGGTGAGAGCTGGACATGACCCATCCCTGAAACGCCCCAAGTCCTGGGGCAGCAGGGGAGGGGGGATTCTGCCCCTCTGCCCCACTCAGGTGAGACCCCACCTGCAGAGCTGCCCCAGCCCTGGGACCAACAGCACAAGGACCTGGAGCTGCTGGAGAGAGCCCAGAGGAGGCCATGGAGCTGCTTCAAGGGCGGGAGCCCCTCTGCTCTGGAGCCAGGCTGGGAGAGCCGGGGGTGCTCACCTGGAGAAGAGAAGGCTTCAGAGCAACTCCACTGCGGTAATTAAAGGGAGCTTGTAAAAAAGACAAAGAACAACTTATTAAACTGACAGATAGTGATCGGACAAGCAGGAATGGTTGTAAACTAGAAGAGGAGAGATTTCGGTTAGATGGGATATTGGGAAGGAATTGCTCCCTGTGAGTGAGCTGAGGCCCTGGCACAGGGTGCCCAGAGAAGCTGTGGCTGCCCCTGGATCCCTGGAAGTGTCCAAGGCCAGGTTGGACAGGGCTTGAAGCAACCTGGGATAGTGGAAGGTATCCCTGCCCATGGCAGGAAGGTAGAACAAGATAATCTTTAGAGTTACTTCCAATGCAAACCATTCCACGAGTTTCTGCTCCAGTTTTCCAGCCTCAGTTTGTGTCCCCTGCTGGGTCCCTCTCCCAGCCCACTCCTGATCCCAAATACACATTTGATGATAACTGACCCCCCAATCCATCACTCCACAGGAAAAACCCATGTATTGAGCAGTCTGTGCAAGCTGTCCTCCCTCACACCTGGGACTGCCATGCCCTGGTAACTCTTGGCCACAGGCACCCAAGACATGCTGCTTGTGAGGACAGAAACCTGCTGGTGAGGGCTCTCTGTTGGTGCTGGAGGTTGGTATCACGTGAAGAGCAAATCCTTTTGTGACCACGAGGGAAATGCTGATTCCATCCTGGGATCTGAGGCACCTCTGGCCAGGTTCCATGCCCCAAACTCCAGAGGAAGGAGGGGGTCACATCCAAGCCACCTGTTGGGAATGGTCTGCTCTAACTCCTGGAGCAAGTCCAAGGATTATTTGGGACATTTCCAGGTGACCTGGTCCGAAACTGCTCAGGAGTATGCTTGGAAACCAGCATTTGTTTAATTTATTGCTATAGATACAAGTAATGAGGACTAAAGCACACAACAACAAAGGAGAGGGGACATTCATTGCAGAGCCCCACTGGGTGCTGATGTATGGTGGCAGTTTTTGAGTATTATCAGGAAAAGCAGACCATAATCTCCATGACTGAAGTACAAAGCTGTTCCCCTCAAGAAACTGCCCTTCTCTTCCCTCTGGTGGGGATTTTTGTGGCAGTGGAAATACGGACCCAAAATTGCTCCACCCCTATGTTTCAAAGCAGAATGAATGCCTGGTACAGACTCCAGAAAAATCCCTCCTCAAATTTGCCAGTTTAATACCAGTTTTGTTGTAAAATACCTGATCCTGGGAGGTGATTGGGAAAGAGGACTTCTGGTACAGTGATGTCCCAAAATCCTGGCGATTTTCTCCAAAAGTTATCATCTTCAAAAACTCCCTAAAAGAACTTCTTGTACTCTCCCAGTTTGCTGCAGGCAGGACCCCACAGGTGTGAAGGTCCAGTATTTCATTGCATATCAAAGAATACAGAGTAGGAAAGGAGGTGGCTCATGCCCAACAAGAGCTCAGTCCAAACATCCTTGTGCTTCCCAGCTGCTCTGGGCAGGATCTGGATTTCAGGACGCTGCCAAAGTTTGGTTGGAAGGCAGGGCTGGGAGATACTGAATGGGAAAGGAAGGAGAAAGGGGTGGGAGGCTGTGCAGCCTCATTGTCCCACCTGACAGACATCAGAGAAGAGAGATCATGGCTTATGGACAGGCATCTGGAAGAAAACCAGGTGAGTGTGGGCACTCACTGCACAGTGTCCTTTATTCTGACTCGACCTTCCCTCTCTGGGGATGTCACAACAAACTCCTGCAGCTTCACACACTGGGGCAGAGTGGTTGGAAAGCTGGGAAAGGCCCTGGGGGTGCTGCTGACACGAGCCAGGTGTGCCCAGGTGGGCAAGAGGCCAGTGGCACCTGGGCTGTCCCAGCTCTGGGGTGACAGCAGAACCAGGGCAGTGCCTGTCCCCTGGGCTGGCACTGCTGGGACATCCCCAGTGCTGGGGGCACCTCTGGGACCCTCCCAGCAAGGAAAACATTGAGGGGCTGGAGCATGTCCAGGGAAGGAATGGAGCTGAGGAAGGATCTGGAGTGCCAGGAGTGGCTGAGGGAACAGCCCTGAGATGAAAAATTCTTACCCCTCCATGTCCTCGACTCCCCTGATGTGTCAGGGGCAGTGAGATTCCTGCCCTTTTCCATATAAAATTGCAACTCTGGGCCACAAACCTCAGGCAAACAGTTTTGCAATGGGGTCTTTGAGGCTGGGACATGAAGGAAAAGAGAGAGAAGAGGAGGAGGATAGAGGGATGGGGCTGAAGAAATCCTGGGACGGTGGGAGAAGCTGAGAAGGAAGCTGAGGGAGGACAGAAACAGCCAGGAACTCCTTAAGGGTGGGAAGGGAGGCAGAAATAAATGCCAGGGGAAGAATTCCAAGAGATTTCAACCTGCACCAGGACCAGAGCAGAGCAGCAATCCTGGAAAAACCATCTTTCACCTATTAGGGTGGGGAAAAAAAACAAGTGAAGAAATTAACTTCACACAGCAATTACTTCTGTCCCGTTAACATCCATCCCAGAACAACCTTCTGACAAAACAGGCTCCCTGTTCCCTTTCATCAATCTGACAGCTTCCATTTGAGCACTTTCCCTAATAATTTTCCCTGGTTTGCTGCTAGCAAACAACTTCTGGAGAGAACAACTGCAGCTCAGTTTTTTTGCTGTGCCTCACCTGCCTGAGGAGTGAACTCCTGCCATGTTACATACAGCACCAGGTAGGTAGCAGCTGCCTCCACCTAGACCAGATATTCAGTGGGAATTTCCTGGAAACTTTCCCAGTCTTTGGTTCTGTAGGAAAGCTCATGGAGAGGGGCAGCATGGCCACACCCAAACTGCGTGCTGGGACTAGAAAACAAAGGAGTCAGGACAAAGAAATGGGTTGAAAAGGAGCAAGAAAAGGGTTGAAAAGAAGTGTAGGGTGAGACAGCAGGAGCAGCTTTCTCCTGGTAGGATAAGCAGATTCTGGGGAGGTTCTGTGGCTGGGAGCTGAGCATTCCCAAGTGGAGGTGAAGAAGGGGTCGGATACGATTCAGCAGGACTGGTGTGGGTGGCACTGTCCTGCCCTGTGGCAGCAGCCACTTCCTGAGTGCCACCAGTAAAGGGGACACTGCTCCAGGGTTTGTTAGGGGTAGCCCTCAATAGATTAAACTGATTTTTTCCAATTCTCTGCCTACAACTTAAAAAACCTCTGACCACATGTGCATCTTACCTGTTTGTGAATCTCTCTCTCCCTAGAACAAGCCAGGACCTGAGTGCTGCAGTACAGTGGAGATTTTCTTCCCAAGCTGAACACTTTCCCAAGAGCTCCAGAGAACCTTAAACAGATAGTGGTATTTACAAGCACTGGTAGTGCTGCTGCTTCCTTTAGCTGTGGATTTGGAAGGGTCTGTGGGATAAGTGTGCCACGATAAATTCCCTGGCTCGTTGTCACCACGATGGGCGAGCAAAGGAAAGCTCCAGCTCAGCTCTTGCTTTACAGGGGAGAATTCCTTCCCAATATCCCATCTATCCCTGCCCTCTGGCAGTGGGAAGCCATTCCCTGTGTCCTGTTCCTCCATCCCTTGTCCCAGGTCCCTCTCCAGATTCTTGGAGCCTCTTTAGGCACTGGAAGGAGCTCTGAGGTCTCCCTGAAGGTTTCTCTTCTCCTTTATGAAGAGTTCCAACTCTCTCAGCATCATCCCTTGATGCTTGTGCTACCATGGGCTTCATGAGGGAATCCTGTTCTTCCAGTGTGTGGAAAAGGTAAGGACAGGGACATGGCCTGGCAGTGAGTGACAGCGATGTCCCCTGACCTGGCATTCCCCGGTCACTGTCGATGGGGAGCTCACAGGACAAAGTGTAGATGAGAGAAAAGAAACCCAATGCGTAATTAAAGAGCTAATGAGCCCATCTTGGCTATTTTTAGTGCTCTTTTATTTTCCAGTGGTTGCTCAAACAGCCCGGAAATGACAGTACTGGGTCAGCCTTGAAAGTGCAGCTCCACTTTGAAAAGTGAGCAATGTCCTTGTGGGTTTCCCTCTTTATTTCTGTTCAAAAGCCCTAAATCTAATTTGCTGTGTTTACAAAGCTGAGCCCTGCTGGGACTGCGAGCTGGTTCTGAAATCTTCAGAAGGAACCTCCATCCTGCCACGAGAACATCCCAGACAACCAGGGCTAATGAATGAAACGGGCTGGAAATTGGCTGCATTAAAACCGTTTAAAACTCATTGCAGTTCTATTTGCTTTCTTCACTGCTGACCTCTGTTTGCTGCTGCTGGATCCTGACAAGTCTTCAGCACATAATTCCTGATGAATAATATATCAAACACGCTCTGCTGGGCCTGGCATTTCCTCCTCCTTGTGGAAAGCAATGAACTTTCCTTGCAACCGTTTGCAAACCAAAAAAAAAAA
>VWZP01004174.1:135037-205866 GCA_013396995.1 Dicaeum eximium | reverse complement strand
AAAAAAAAAAAAAAGAAAGCTATCTGGGGCAGAGATGGTTTGTTTAATTTTACCAGTTTCTTCCTGATATTTTTTGTGGATCCTGTTGAAGTGAGCCATTGGCATTGCTTTTGTGCTGCTCAATATTTCTTTTTGTGCTTCATGACCAGAGGAGTGATTCCTGTAGCTACAAAAGTGCCATTTTCTTCTTATCTCACGTGTGTGGTAAATAACACTCAGACCCCTGGCAACAAATGTCTTGTGCAAATGAAATTTGCTGCCCAGTTGATTCTCAGAAAAAGAACACAACTATGGTGGAGGGGGATTAATTTTGAAATCTGAACCAGCATCTGCAGGAAATCCTTTTTTTTTTTCTTCCTTTCCCATCTCAGTTAGAGCAAAGCAAGTGAATGTTTCATGGGATGAAATGGGATGATTTATTTTGCAGAATGAGCTGCACTTTACAGAGCAGCAATTACCACAGAGTTGGTTTTGTGGTTAAGTCATTGCATCAGGCCTGAGGGAAGATACCTTCTCAGAGGGCTTCCTGAATTAACTCATAAAATGATAAAATCTGGAGAACTGGAGGAGCTGGAGGAGCCTTTGGGCAGCCACCTATCTCCCTTCCCCACTCTGTGGTCAGGTCAAACAGTCCATCCACGACCAATGTGACCACCAAAAAAGAGAATCCCAGCAGCCCTTGGCCATTCCCAGTTGTTCTGTGCCCTGCCTGCTCCCCAGCATGCTCAGTTGTGTTGATTCCTGCTTTTCCAGGTGGCAGTGCACAAGGAAACCAATCCCCCCCTAGCAGCCTGCACTGCTGGAGCTCAGCTCCTGTGTGCTTTTCATTTCTGGACCACAGAAGCCCAGTTCTAATCCAAGCTTTTCCTCAGACCATCTTTTTCAATCACCTGCTTGTGTCCTTTCCTCTCCTGTCTGCTCCATACCTGGTTCATCCCTGATTTCCTGAAGTGCAGTGGCCAGAGATGAGCACTTTGTTACACCTGTGGGGCTTTTCCACCTCCAAGACTGGGAGCAATTATCCTCTTCCATCACAGGCAGCGGGTCCAAAAGGAATTGGTCCTTTTGGACCAGCTTTTTACTAAAGGTTCTCAGTTCACTTGTTATTTTCCAGCTTTTCTCCTTCCTCCTTTTTTATTTCCTCTCAGTGTTGGTGCCTCTTGGTCATTCCCATTTTCCCAACTCTGCTGGTGCCCAGATGAAAAGTTTTGCTCCCTTTAGTCACCAAAACCAGCGTCATGGTCAGAGACAAAAATTGGGTTGGTTTGTGGAGGGTTGTCCCCAGTGAATTATTCAGGTGTTTTTTTATCACTCCATTGTCCTCCAGTGCACAAATATTGAATCATTTGTGGAAGAATTCTGCAGGATTTTCCCAGGGACTGGAGGCATAGTGGCTCCTCCATGATTCCCTAAACTCCACCACCCTCCCTCCCACTATGATCATTACTGATTCAAGGGTTGTTACATGACAGTTTGTAAAACTTCCTGAGTTACAAATCTCCAAACCATCAAGTTCATCCAAACCTACAAACCACCAATTTTCTTCCTACCCCCAAACCCTCACCATTAAATTCATTCCAGATTTCACGAAAACCTGAAACAAGAAACCTGCAAAGCCTTCAGTCTCCTGTCAGTGCTTCTTACAGGCTTTTCACCTCCTCACCTACAGAGGAGAAGGATCCAGGGAGAGCTCAGAGCCTCTTCCAGTGCCTAAAGGGGCTCCAGGAGAGCTGGAGAGGGACTGGGGACAAGGGATGGAGGGACAGGACACAGGGAATGGCCTCCCACTGCCAGAGGGCAGGGATAGATGGGATATTCAGAAGAAATTCCTGGCTGTGAGAGAGGTGAGGCCCTGGCACAGGGTGCCCAGAGAAGCTGTGGCTGCCCCTGGATCCCTGGAAGTGCCCAAGGCCAGGCTGGACAGGGTTTGGAGCAACCTGGGATTGTGGAAAGTGTCCCTGCCATGGCAGGGCGTGGGATGAGATGAGCTTTAAGATCCCTTCCAATCCAAACCATTCCATGTTTCCATGATCCCATAAAGCCCAGGCTGATGCAACAACAAGAGCAATAATAAGAATATAACCACACCGCACTCATGGGATAGAAGGGAAATCATCACAATTCCTTTCTGCTGCCTCTTTTGTCACGCTGCCTCCAGCATTCCCATCCAGCCACTGCCCAGCTCTGTGCTGGCAGCACTTCCAGGACCAGCACCCCTCTCCCTAAGCCTGTTCGTGCTCCTCAGTGCCCCAGTAGCTGTTCTCTGAACTCCTCGTTTCCTGGCAGCGGGCACTCGTTGTGACATCCTTTGCTCCGTGGCTCACACCTTGTTAATCTCTTGCTCCCCGCCCGCCGCTGGATGCGCGGCTTCTCCCACCAGAGCTCGCCTCTAATCCGTGTGCTCCCTCGAATCAGTGTCCCAAATCAAAGCTGTCTCGTCGTTTTAAGGTCTCCAGGCAGTCCTTGTCCCTAGTGCTTCCATCACACCTCTCCCAGGACTCCCTCAATAAGCATTTCTAGCCTGGCCTCGGGACATTTATCGCACAACAGAGCCTGATTTGCCTCACAAAGGACTTGTTGCACAGCCGGGACTCACATCCTATTTCTTTGCTCGCTTTCCTCCTCCTTTCCCCCCCAACTTTTTTTTTTTTTTTTTTTTTTTTTTTCCCCTGGCCGCCTCTCCCTCTTCACATCTCCCTGGTTTATGGGTCATGGGAATGGGGCCCTTCTGCAGGGCACGGAGCTGCTCCTTAGCTGGGAAATGTAATTCTCTCCTTCCAAGGGTCTCCTCCAGGTGGAAAGGGGTCGGCAGGGTGAGTATGAGGCTCAGATGTGCTTCCAACCCTCCTCCACTTTCCTGCTGTTTCAATTCCCGTGTTGTTCATCCCAGCTGGATCTTTCCCTATGACCCCAACTCAGCCTGGGAATGGCACCAAAGGAATTCCCCAAAGCCTGAAGGAACTCTGGAGCTGACAGCAATGGGTAAGGACGTGCTGGGAGGAAAATTCCCTGCTCAGACTCCGAGCCCTGGGTGATCCTTGCGGGGCTGGCTCTGGGGAAACTTCTCTTTCCAAGGAAGAAATCGCTGGAGAACTCTGAATGGAATGCCCACCAGGCATCTTTATCCCTTTATTTTCCAGAGCAGAGCTACATCTCAGCCTCCCCAAGCACATTGGAAACAGGATTTTAGGCTATTTTCTTAGAGGGCTGGAATCACCCATAACAGAAAATGTATATTCAAACATTCATATTTTTTTCTTTTCCCGTGACACCAGCTTTTAGTCAGGAATGTGATTGGGAAGCACAACTTGCCAACCTTTTCTCTGCCTAGTTTCACTGCCCCTATGCGTATTCGTGGACTTAATTGTTTTATAAACTCCTAATTTGCAACAACTGTGTCGGATAATTTGGACTTTGACCTCAAGCTTCCCGTTAAGCAAATATTAAATAATAATTAAATCAAGTACGACCTCCTTTGTGTCTTGAGTTGTGATCCTTTGAGAGCCGGGAGTGAGAGCTCTGGAGGCAGAAGTGCTCTGCTGTAGCCCACTGTTAAGTTTCAAAACCAAACAAGAGAAAAAAAATCTCAACCTCGAGGCATCCTTTAACAGAAATTACTTCACATTTTCTACCTCCAGTGACGTCTTTATACCACAGCGAAGCTGCTCCAAACGTGGGGAATGCTGCTCCCTATTGGAGCGATCAAATACAACACGCAGCTCTCAGCCAGGAGAATTAAACCTCTCCAAAATTAAAACCAGAGCAGAATTCGGCTGGTGTGAAATGGATCACACAAAGTGCGACCATGCAAACACTCCACACGTGGGTGACAGTACAATTTAATTGGTGTAAAAGAGATCTTAGAGGTAGAATTCATGGAAACGGCTGCTACTGCCAGGAAGGGCACTTGGATCAGGGAATAGAGGTACGAGGATAAGGGAGGGATAAATTATTTTATTTCAGATCCAGATGACAGCAAAGAGTGGCCACTACAGAGAATGCCTGGGTGGGGGTGGAAGGGGAGGAGGAGATTTCCTACAACTCCCTGAAAGGAAGAGGAAACGGCCTCAAGTTGTGCCAGAGGAGGTTTAGACTGAACATGAGGAAAAATTCCTTCTTTCAGGTGGTCAAACATTGGAACAGGCAGCCGAGGGCACTGCTGGAGTCCCCATCCCTGGAGAGATTTAAAAGCCATGTGGATGTGGCACCTGGGGACATGGGGCAGTGGTGGCCTTGGCAGTTCTGGGGGAATGGTTGGATTTGGGAGATTTTTCCAACCTGAGTGATTCTATGGGGATGCTGGTGAGTGACCTGTGAGCACTGGAAAGCAGATGAGGTGACAGAGCTGGGGAAGGGGCTGGAGCACCAGGAGAGGCTGAGGGAGCTGGGAAAGGGGCTCAGCCTGGAGAAAAGGAGGCTCAGGGGGGACCTTGTGGCTCTGCACAATTCCCTGACAGGAGGGGACAGCCAGGGGGGGGCGGGCTCTGCTCCCAAGGAACAGGGACAGGAGGAGAGGACAGAACCTCAAACTGCACCAGGGCAGGGTCAGGTTGGACATCAGGAGGAATTTCTCCATGGAAAGGGTGCTCAGGCATTGGAGGGGCTGCCCAGGGAGGTTTGGAGTCCCCATCCCTGGAAGTTTTCATGTCTGAATGTGGCACTCAGTGCTCTGGGCTGGTGACACGGTGGGGATGGGCCACAGGTTGGACACAGTGATCTTGGAGGCCTTTTCCAACCTCAATGATTCCATGATTCTGTGATCCTGTGTGACTCTATGAAAACAGAAAGAAGGCTCTTTTATGGTCGATTTTGATCTCCAAGGATTTCCTCCTGGAGAAAAGTGTTAAGTGAAACCTTTGAACAGGAAAATATCTGTCTGCCACATAGTGAAGGCCTGGGCAGTATTTATTTGTTTTCACATCAGTCGAGTCTGATGAATGTGACCTGAAAGTGCAGAGAGCTGGCAATAAAGTCTGGGGAGAACAAAACCTGTGAGCGCTCCTGGCAGGGGGATATAGCCTCAGAAAAGTATAAAAAGACCAGCTCAATACCCTTGTTTAAAGGAGGAAGTGAGGCAGCCAGAGCAGACACTTTAACAGGACCTGAATAGGAACAATCAAAAATAAATCACCAAGCTAATTATAAATTTAGAGATTTGCCAGGATCAGGCTCCATCGTACCAATGTAACTTTGCTGACTGACAGAAGACACACAGATAAAATGTTTGTTTGCTTTGTCTACGAAAAAAAAGACAAAAAAACCTTATAAAAAGTGTCTTGCACAGTGTTCCCAAAGCAAACAGGGAACTGTAACATAAATGCAGAGGCAATGAGGCAAAGTAGTGGGAAAAGCTGAGCCAGGAGAGCTGTAACCCAGCTGCTGTCCAGATGGGAGAATGGATGGAGAAAGAGAAGTGGGAAATCTGTCCTGATCCTCTCCTTAAGAAAGGCTGAGGGAATTTGGCTTGTTCAGCCTGGAGAAGAGAAGCTTTGGGGTGACCTAATTGTGGCCTCCCAGTACCTGAAGGGAGTCCACAGGGGAGCTGGAGAAGGACTTGGGACAAGGGATGGAGGGACAGGACACAGGGAATGGCTTCCCACTGCCAGAGGGCAGGGATGGATGGGATATTGGGAATTAGGAATTGTTCCCTGTGAGGGTGGGGAGGCCCTGGCACAGGGTGCCCAGAGAAGCTGTGGCTGCCCCTGGATCCCTGGAAGTGCCCAAGGCCAGGCTGGACAGGGCTTGGATCAACCTGGGACAGTGGAATTGTCCTTGACCAGCAGTGCCCAAAAGGCAAAGAAGGCCAAAGAGATCCAGGGATGCTGCAGGAAAAGCATTTCCAGCAGGTCAGGAAGGGATCCTGTCCCTCTGCTCAGCCCTGTGAGGCACATCTGGAGTGCTGTGTCCAGCTCTGGATCCTCAGGACAGCAGGGACACGGAGCTCCTGGAGCAGGCCCAGAAACAAGGGTGAGGAAGGGCCTGGAGCATCTCCCTGACCAGGAAAGGCTGAGGGAGCTGGGGCTGCTCAGCCTGGAGAGGATCCCCAGCTGAGAGGGGCCCTCATCCCTGGGTGTCCCTGTGTGCAGGGAGGGCTCAGAGCAGGGCCAGGCTCTGCTCCAGGGCCCAGCAATGGCACCAGAGGATGGGCAGGGACTGAGCCCAGCAAGTTCCACCTGCACAGGAGGCAGAACTTCTTTCCTGTGCAGTGACCAGCACTGAACAGATTGTCCAGAGAGGCTGTGGAGTCTCCTCACTGGGGACATTCCAGAAATGTCTGGCCACAATCCTGAGCTCTGGGATGGCTCTGCTGGAGCAGGGAGGTGGCACCAGAGGAGCCCCTTGGTCCCTTCCAGCCTGACCCATCCTGGGATTCTGGGCTCAATCCTCCCATTATCAACCTCACTCAAGGTGTTGAGGACACCTGGGGCACTTCCAGGTGACTCCAGCTGGGAAAGAGAAGGAGAAACACCAAATATCCACAACTCAGAATAGCACAACAACACGGAAAGACACAAATTTCCGGAAAAACACAGAAATACTCATTCTGTAAAGGGTAAAAGACAGAATTAACACACCCCACTGACACTGAATATAAAACCTCTACACAGCACTTCTATAAAAGGGATATTAAAGAACAAAATATTGCACTTAGATGCAAACTTCAGGCAGAGGGGAGCCAGAGGAAGCTGCCTGAAAAACTCAGTCATATTTTGGGTGCTGAAAACAGCTGAAGAGATGCTAAAAATCCCAGAAAATATGAAAGACCAAAAGCTCAAAAACGTAACTAAAAAAAAAAAATCCTGTAGAAGCTTTGATTCAGCAACTCATCCGAGGGGTTGCTTCACTCCTCAAATACAATTTGGGGCAGAAAGGAAAAAATAATTTTTTTTCTCCCCTCCCCACATTTCACAGAAAGGCAGGAACAGGATGTTTCCTCTTCACCCCCCCCAGTTCCCTCCCACGACAACGAGATTTGGGGAAATCCAGGGACACGCACACCTGAAATTCCCTGGAATATTCACCCTGCCCGCACCCCTTATTTCCAACCACACACAGCGAGCGCTGCTCATCCCCTTCTCCCGGCTCGGAAACAGCCGATACACAACCGAGCCGCCTTTATTATAATTTTAGCAAATTTGCAAACTTTTAAAAAATTTTATTTTCACTTTGCTGGCCGCCGCGCTCGCCTGTTTTAAAACTTTTTTTAATCAGGCGCTGTTCACGCCGCCCTTTTTATGCGCCGGAGCACACGAAAGTCCCCCTGCACAGAGGGAGGCCCCCAAGATGGCGATGCTGGCGGAGCGTGAGTGCCGATCCCGGCGGGAATGGCGCGGGAATGGCGCGGGATTGGGGAGGAGCCGCTGCCCCGGGAGCGCCCTCAGAGCCTCCCCACAGCTCTGCCTGAGGGGTCCGGGCCGCGCTGCCCCTCCCGATGGGTGCGGGGCGGTCCCAGGGCCGGGAAAGCGGAGCGGTGCTGGGGAAGGGATTCCAGAGTTAAGGAAAGGGGAGGGCTGGGACTGGGAGAGGTGGGATGGGGAGTTCCTCTGTCCGGGAAATGGCGCTCCCCGTGTTAGGGGAAGGCGGGATCAGGGGCTCAGGGGGCTGGGAGAGGCGGGAGTGGCGCTCCGGAGGGGCTCAGTGTCTGGGAAAGGGCGGGAATGGGAGCCGGGAAACGCAGGGAGAGGCGGCAGGAGAGTGAAGAACGAGGGGATTCGGGTTTGGGAAGGGCAGGAATGGGAGCGTGGGGGATCCCAGGGCCAAGGAAAAGGGGGGCTGAGGCAGAGGAGGGGCTGGAGGAGTCCCTGGGGTGAGCTCCGGAGGGTTCGGGCTCTGGGAAAGGCAGGAAGGAACATCCAGAGGGGTCTGGGAGGGCCGGGAAAGGTTCCGGGGGATGTGGGTGCAGGATAAGGGGTGCAGCGGGGTCTTTGTGGGGTCTGTCGTGCCCCAGGCAGGGCAGGAGCAGCGGGAATGGCCCTTGGACACTTTTGGAGACAGCTCGTCCTGTCAGGGCTCGGGGCCATCTCTGGGGCTGAGTTTGAGGGGAAGCAGATCCAGCCCGGGGGTGTTGGGGACAGGGGACACCCAGGGCACGTGGCAGGGCCAGGGCTCAGTGACACCCAGGGGATGTGGCAGGGCCAGGGCTCAGTGACACCCAGGGGATGTGACAAGGNCCAGGGCTCAGTGACACCCAGGGCACGGGGCAGGGCTGGGTGCTGGTGCTGGGTTCGGTGCTGGGATCATTCCTGGGGCAGTGCTGGAGCTGAGCTCAAGCTGTGCCGATCTCCAGGTTTTAGAGACTCTCCAGAGGAGGATCTGGAGGTGGGGCAGGGTCTGGAGGGACACTGGGTTTGTGCAGGAGGGGACAGAGGTCACACATCACCGGGGTGTGGCTCCTCCTGAGGGACAGCCCCGATCTGTGACAGGGACAGGGCTCAGGGATGGCTGGGGCTGTCAGCTTTGGCTGGGATATCAGGGAAAGGTTCTTCCCCAGAGGGTGTCAGGCACTGGAACAGCTCCCCAGGGAATGGGGACATTCCCAAGGCTGCCAGAGCTCCAGGAGTGATTGGATAATGCTCTCAGGGTGGGATTTTGGGGTGTCTGTGCAGGGCCAGGGGCTGGATCAATGATCCTTGTGGGTCCCTTCCAGCTCAGTGTATTCCATAATTCTGTGAATTTTGTTTAAGTTTCACTGATATTGGAAAGACAGAGGTTCAGTTTTGCCTCTGAGGGGTTGAGAACTTGAGCTCCCATTTCTGCCAGGACACCCCTGACCGAGAGCTCAGTGAATTTCTTTGCTGGGCTGCAGGAAATATGGACAATACAAATAACAAATATGGTGTACAGTGGGAAATAAAGATGTGATTTTAGGGAAACAAATCTGCATTTGCACATGGAAGTTTTTAGATATTTTCGGTGTAAACTATGGTGTCATTTTTTCAGAATTTGTTAATTATTTTAATTGGACGTGTCAATAATGGACTCATTTGGAGTGCAAGGGACCTTAAAGCTCATCCAGTGCCACCCCCTGCCACAGGCAGGGACACCTTCCACTGTCCCAGGTTACTCCCAGCCCTGTCCAGCCTGGCCTTGGACACTTCCAGGGATCCAGGGGCAGCCACAGCTTCTCTGGGCACCCTGTGCCAGGGCCTGCCCACCCTCACAGGGAACAATTCCTTCCCAATATCCCATCTATCCCTGCCCTCTGGCAGTGGGAAGCCATTCCCTGTGTCCTGTCCCTCCATCCCTTGTCCCCAGTCCCTCTCCAGCTCTCCTGGAGCCCCTTTTGGCCCTTCAAGAGGCTCTGAGCTCTCCCTGGATCCTTCTCCTCTCCAGGTGAGCACCCCCAGCTCTCCCAGCCTGGCTCCAGAGCTTTGTCCTTCCTGTGCCCCCAGCCCATCTCTGGGCACACAGCAGGGGTTTGGATGGCAGATTTCAGAAATTATAATTAAAAACATGTTCCAGGCATAGAATTCATCTTGGGAAAGGGATTAGTAAAGGATCTGTTCCAGATCATAGAATATCTGAGTGAAGGAGTTGAGTTGTCCAGCCCTGGCACAGCTGCCCAGGGCACTGCTGGTCCCCATTCCTGCTGGGATTTAAAAGCCCTGTGCATGTGGCACTTGGGGACATGGGGCAGTGGTGGCCTTGGCAGTGCTGGGGGATGCTTGGACCTGCTGATCCTGGAGGTATTTTCAAACCTCGGTGATTCTGTGATTCCCTAAAGAAATGAGGATTTTCTCCACTGGATGGTGCTGCTGTCCCAGAGTTCCATCAGTGTCTGTGGCATCATTTTTGAAGCAGCCCAGAAAATTGGTGTTAAATTAGGAGCTGAAGCTTGTTCAGAATCTGGTTCCCTCTCCCACTCTAAATACATCAGTGAAAAAATTTACATTTCTGATAAATTATTGACTAATTAGTGGATTTTGTTGTTTGTCTGGAAAGGGAAGATGATTTAATGTTTTCTGTAAATGGCATGGAGCTGTTCCTGGCTTTCTTAAATACTTCTTTAAAGATGAAAGAAACTTTATTTGGTTTTTTTTCCTGCATCTAACCCTATTTAAAATACAAAGTATGTTAACCTGGCAGAAACGTGAGGATTAATCCCACAGTGTAACTAAGAATCTTGCAATACTTAGATTGAAAGTGCTGGGAAAGCGAAGGTCTCTTAATTTCAAGAAATACTTGTGTTAGATGCCTTTGTGCTTTGTTACCAACAACCTCCTGGGAGCAAAACATCTCAGGGGCTTCTCCACAGGGAGAGATACTCAGGAAAAACCACAGAAATTCACATTTGAAGTTGTGATCAAAAAGCAGAGCAGCTGCTCAGCTGGGGAGCGTAAGATCTGCTGGAATCCTTGAACCAGAATCACTGAGGTTGGAGAAGATCTCCAAGAGCACCAAGTCCAAACACCCCCCAGCACTGCCAAGGCCACCACTGAGCCATGTCCGAAAGTGCCACATCCACAGGGCTTTGAAATCCCTCCAGGGATGGGGAATCCACTCCTGACCACCTTTTCCATGATTAATTTTTTTCCATCATGTTCAATCTGAACCTCCCCTAGCACAACTTGAGGCCGTTCCCTCTCCTCCTGTTCCTGTTCCCTGGGAGCTGAGCCTGACCCACACCTGGCTGTCCCCTCCTGTCAGGAGTTGTGCAGAGCCACAAGGTCCCCCCTGAGCCTCCTCTTCTCCAGGCTGAGCCCTGTGGGGCAGCAGGGAATCCCAGTTTATTTGGAAGTTTCAAACCACAGACCACAGGGCTCACTCCCCATCTTTTCTCAGCAGCACAAGGCAGGGCTTGGAGGAGTTGCTGCTCTCAAGGTTTCCTGGTGGGAATAATGACAGAATCCCCGGATGGTTTGGGGTTGAAGGTACCTTAAAGCTCATCCCATCCACTCCTGCCATGGGCAGAGACACCTTCCACCATCCCAGGCTGCTCCAAGCCCCATCCAGGCTGGCTTTGGACACCTGCAGGGATCCAGGAGCACTCACAGCCTCTGAGGTTAATAAGTTGTTTCCTGCAGAGAAGTGAAGCAGACAAAGGTTGGATTCCCCTGACAGCCCTCAGGCCTTTAACCCACTCTAAATCTGTTCTGGGACCGTTGGGAGCTTCAAAGCTTCGGAAGTGCGATAAAAAAAGCCCCCACCTTGAATTCTGACAGTCTTAGTTCCTTAAAAATGAAACAAAACTGGGTAAAAAATGAGTCAAACATCCCTGTAATATTCAGTCCCTCTGGCCCAAATCCCAAATCTTGTCTTTTAGGGAACGATGACTTCCTGATTGCATTGAAAACATCTCGTTGGATTTGGCTTCTCCCTGCCTTTGTGTGGCCTTGGGTTAATGGGTCATTTTTGATCCAGCATTTCCCATGGTGTTTAATGAAGTTTGTGATCTTCCTGTCTCCCATTCTTTGTTTGTCTTGTTTATTTAGGTTCTCTTCCTGCCTGGGCTTAGGTGCACACTTCAAGTGAACTGGTTAACTGGGCTGGCTGCTCTTCCTTGATTTCAAGGAAGCTCTTCCTGGTGGGAAAGGCAACATGTGGGTCTGGGAATCTGTAATTTCTTTAGGAATCCACATAGGACAAAGGAGCCTTGATTCTTCTTTGGATCTCTTAACTCCTGCAATAATTTGTGGAAGCTTTTCAGTTTCCCCATAAACCATTTTTGAGAAATCCAAAAGCTGAAATCCCGCACATTTCTGTTCTGTCATTCCCTTTTTCTGATCAGTTATGTTGGATTTTTGCTTTGGCTTTTGTTAGGAAGCCAAATATTAAAATTTCTGGGTTCTGGTTAAAGGGAAGCCTGGAGAATTGATTTTGATCAGAACTGTCCAGTTCTGATCTGGGAAAGATCAGAACTGTCCAGAACTGGGAAAGCAGCATCATACTCTCCTCCCCTGTAGATTCCATGTTGCAGCCAGATGTAAAACAAAATTGCAATAAATATGGAATTTACACCTAAATGGTAATCCTTAAAGCCTTCCCTGAACTGCAGCCCATCCTGAGGGACGGCAACTTCCGCAGCAATTCCACTTTGGCATCTTCCCATTGATAATTAACATTTTCACTGAGCTTTTATTGTTGAGTTTTTTATTTAGTAAAATTAACCCCCAACATTTATGGAGTCTTGAGTAAGTTCTGGGGTGGGTTTTTTTGCAATGAAGAGCTTTGGTTGATTCTGGCAATGCCAGTAGAGCCTGTTTGAATTTTCCCTTCCTGCTGCAGCCCGGAGAAAGCAGAAATGGTCCGTGGATCCACGGAACAGCGCTTGGAGCAACGACGACTCCAAGTTTGGCCAGAAGATGCTGGAAAAGATGGGCTGGTCCAAAGGAAAGGTAGGATCTAAAGGAGAGCTGTGTAGCTGAAGGGTCTAAAACTGCCAGGGGACTCTCCTTTGATTTGTTCTCTGAAGTGCACAGAGAATTTGAGCAGTGATAGATTTCTACACTTTGTTACAAAGTCTTGTTTGTGCCTCTCCTGCTTTCCAGCTTCTCTCCATTCTTTGACAATGTAAATTCCCAAGTGAGCAGGAGCTGGAATGTTTAATCAGGTTAAAGGTTTTAAGCTGCCTTTGAACCCTCAATTCTCTCCCTGCTTTTGATACTCTTTAAAGCAACTCCAGGACTAGCTTTAATCTTTCACCTGGTTTTAAGACTTTTTTTTCCTGATCTGTTCCTTGAACCCCCAAAATGCTGTGAGCTGTGTCCCTTCCCAGCTCCAGCCAGGACCTGTGGGTGAGGGGATTGGTTTCTGGCACTAACAGAAACCTCCAGGGCAGCACAGACCCCTGCAAACTGCAGGTTTAATTCCAGAGAGGTGCTTCAGCAAAGCTGAGATTTGGGGCTGCACATCAGGCTGTTTAGTGACAAGAATCCCCAGAAACTCCCTACTACCTTTATTTATTCCTCTAGATTTCCTCTTCCAGACTTTCCTTAAAAGGCATAAAATTAGGATCATTCTCAATTCTGTAAATTCTGCCTTAAAGCCTATTTTTGGATTTAAACTGTTGCCTCAGTTGTCTCACAACGTTTCCTACTTGAGATACTGGATCTGTCTGGCCATCAGTTGTGCAAGAAGGATTTATGTCTCCATTCCATTACAAACTTAGACAAATGGAACTTTCCCTTGATCAAATTAAGGGGCAAAAGCTCATCTGAGCAGTGAAATTAGGCTGCTTATCACCAGTCCTGTAAATGGTTGTACTGGAATTGGGTCAGGGAAGGATGTGTGGCCTGCTTGCTTCCATCCTTTTTGGTCAGCAGAAGTTTCAAGGCAAATTTTCCACCCCATTGACCAAATTAACTCTTCTTTGTTTGTAATAGCAACAGCTTTTTCCAAGTAGGCCTCATCCCTTCAAATATTCCATATCCCAGGATGTGTCTGCAGGGCTTCTCTCCACTGCAGCACCATATAAATGTTTATTAATTCTAACACATTTGGCTGATGATGATGATGAGGCAAAAAGCAGGTAAATACCAGGAACAAAGTTTGAAACCCAAAGCTTTGCTTTTTAATATTTTAGCCTTGACCATAGAGTTGAGAAAGAGAACTGTGGACCTGAATATTGCTTCATATTAAACAACCCCAAAGTTGTTTGCTCCAATATTTTCAGGCACTTACGAGGTGGAAGGAGTTGTGAATGTCCTGCTGCCTCCAGTCTACTTCTCTCCTGCCCTTCCCTGCTCTCCTCCCATACAAATTTGGTCTGGACTGTGTGTTCTGTGTGGATCTGCCTTATTCCCATTACCCTTCCCAGTGACAGAGACAATTTTGGGGAGAGGCACGTTCTTCTGTGTAGAGTCTTGTTTGAAAACTGTAAACACTTTAGGCTTGTTTGGGAATGTCAGGTGGCTTCCTGATTAATCACCCAACTACTTAATGTTGTTGCTATTTTAGTGTTTATAATGCTTTGCTGGAGGCTTAAGTAGTGAATTTAAAAACCTTTGTGTGTTGTGTGGTAATGCCCGTGAATGAATTCAGCTACAAGCAGGCAAATTAATAGGAAGTTGTGGTTTCTTGCTGTATTTCCTTTTTAACTGTCTCACAGTCCAAAAGCTCTAATTGCTGCTGTAAAATCCTTATATTTTTACCCTCAAATCCTCCTTAGGGTCTCGGGGCTCAGGAGCAAGGAAATCCAGAACACATCAGGGTTAAGGTGAAAAACAACGTGCTGGGATTAGGAGCTACCATCAACCACGAGGTGAGCACTAGACCCAGGGCAGGGAATGGATCCCATTGCAGCAAAAGCACAATTATTTGAGTGGAATATTAGTGAAATCTGTAGTCACAGCTGGTGGTAGCATGTACCAAACAGGTTTGTTTAGGACTTTCCAAGACAACCCTTTAAATTTTATTTCACTTTGGGGTGACTGTAGGAGCTGTGGTTGGTGTTACCACCTGTGGGGCTTCCCAGAGTCCCTCCCACCAACAAGGATTGGATATTTCCAATTCATTTACTTCTAAGAGTGTTAATATGTGTTTTGTAAAACCTGTGTTAGTTCTGAAGATTTGTGCCTTGTATTCATGTGAGTTATATTTACAGGACAACTGGATTGCTCATCAGGATGACTTCAACCAGCTTCTGGCTGAGCTGAATAACTGCCATGGACAGGGTGAAACAGGTAGGTTCATGCTTGGCTCAGTCAGATGCTGGAAGCTCAGCAGAGTTTGCATTCTGTGTCTTAAAAAAGTTTCTGAGGCCCAGTTTGTGATGCAAATAATATCTTTGATAAGGTTGGGAACTCCTTCCCCAAAACCACTGGGAGCCAAAGGATGTGTTGCCATCCATGACCATGGATTTGTGCATCTCAGTGGATCGGTTTTGCTCTCAGGACTCAAAGGCTTTTTCTTGAGGAAAGAAAACATAAAATGCTAAACTTGTTTATTTCATCCAGGATCACAATATTTGGGACACTTTCCCTGGGCTGTACCTAGAGGGACATTTCTTTCTTTATAAAGCACCCAGAATCTGTCTGAAGGCTCACAACAATCACTCAGCACTGCAATGCTTTGCCTTCCTTTGCTGATGAACTGCCACACTTGGCTTCCATGCTCCAGTGATTTCTTAAATACCTCCTTTTCCTGTCCTTGGAGAGCTGCTCTCACTTTTTGCCTCAGAGTTCTGCATCTCTGCTTTGAGTATGGCATAAAGTGATTTTTGTAGCCCTGGTGCTGAACACACAAGTGGGGAAACTTTCCCAAAAGGGCTATTTT
This sequence comes from Dicaeum eximium, assembly GCA_013396995.1. Taxonomy (NCBI): domain Eukaryota; kingdom Metazoa; phylum Chordata; class Aves; order Passeriformes; family Dicaeidae; genus Dicaeum; species Dicaeum eximium. The sequence continues at coordinate 190,653 of VWZP01004174.1, read as the reverse complement.
TAAAGTCTTCTATTTCTGAAAAGCTTCTTACAAACTGACCTTGCTTTGTGAAAATGAAGTTAGGAAGTTTGGTGGGTGTGAGCTTAGAGAAAGAATTGGTTTATCAAGTGATTTATCATCTCTCCTTTAGTTAAATGCAGTTTAAACTCTGGTTTTGTATCTAAACACTTCTCTGGAGTGTTGTTAAACCAAGGGCTCCTGTTTGGACACAGCCTGTCTTTGTGCTGCTGGGGCAGAATTGCCAGATTAGTTAATTTAGCAACTCTTCATTCATTCATTCTTAACCTTTGAGCACTAAAGTTTTTCTAGGAGAGAAAATGTAGAAAGAGGAGGAGGAAAATCAGTTAGCAAGGAAGTTTTCTAATCCTGGAGTACGAGGATTAAAATTTTGAGCCTGATGCCTCAAAACACTTTCTTGAACTTGCTGTGCAAGCTGTCCTTGTGAAATCATGAGGCCACCCAGGACTGGGTACTGTCACTCAGCTCCTGGAGAGGCAGGAGAGCATTTTGTGGGGAAATTCCACAGGTTCCTGTCTCCCTTTAGAACTAAATCCTACCCAAGTTGAAACTTGAGCCCTGGGAAGATCAGGGAGGTGTAACTGGTGGGAAACCTGCAGACTGATGAGCAGAGAGCCGAAATGACTTGCCCAGGGCCACAGTGAGTCAGCAGAGGCAGGTTCAGGGAGCAAGGCTTGGCCGTGAGCTCTGCACTCTTCCCTCATGCAAAGTGACCCTTGAGAACTCTTATTTCTCCCTGTTTCACTCAATTCTTTTAGTCTTTTTAGGAGCTGGGACAGGTTTTCAATCACTGAGAACAAATTTGGGTGCACCTTGGAAATTCCAGGTCACGAGTCCCATCTGGTGATTAACAGAAAGGCATCTTTCTGAAACTTGTTTTTTTGGCAATTGTTGAAGCTGGCAAAACTCATCCAGAAAAAACTCTGCCGGCAGCTGTGCTGCAGGAGCAAATGTTACATTATTGGCCACCCTCCAGTTTCAAACTGCATTAAAAGTCAGCTGAAAAACTTCATTGTTCTTAAAGAACTGGTGCAGTTGCCAGAGCTGGATTACAATTAGTGGTCGGAAAGGAAAGGAAGGGCCCCGTGGGGGTTGATGCCAACATTCAAATACCCTCAGTGTCTGTAGCTTTAGCTGTCTTCTCCTTTTTTTTTTTTTTTTTTTCTAGCTGAGCACCAAGTGAGGGCAGGTTTAGATTAGATTAAATATTAGAAAGAAATTAATCTGCTGGTGGTGAGGCCCTGGCACAGGGTGCCCAGAGAAGCTGTGGCTGCCCCTGGATCCTTGGAAGTGTCCAAGGCCAGGCTGGACAGGGCTTGGAGCAGCCTGGGATGGTGGAAGAGAGTTGAGATTCCACGGTCTGTTCCCACCCAAACCATTTCATAATTCCTGGTTTGTTTTTTTTTTTTTGCTAGGCTCCTCAGTGATGGTGACTGTCCCTATCCCATGGATAAAAAATGGGAACAACACCCTGGCAGTGCTCTGGCACATCCACCTCCATCACATTTGCTGCAGAAATGCCACTTTGGTGGCTTTATTGCCCCAACTAAGTTGCTTTAAAAAGCACATTAATATTCCTGCAGCGCTTGCTCAGAGGATTTTCCAGTCCCTAGAAGACACAGGGATATATTTCCCTGCCCACTGCAAGTGCCAGCACGTTCTGTAGTGAAATTCCTCCCTGCAGGCACGAGGCGGTGCTGCTGCCCCTTTCCCTGTAGGAATAATGTGGAGGAGGAAGGCTCTGTGGAAACCTTTTGCTGTGTAATGCTCCTTTTGCTACCAGGAGATTGGAAACCAAGCTCAAAGTGCTGCATTGCTGTCAGAATGTTTTAGTTGTGATCCATACTTTCCCCACAGACCCTTTTTATTGCAGATTTTTTTTTGTTAAAAACTGGATTTGCTGATTCTTTCTCTTCTTCTCATTAGTGTGGGAGTGGGAGAGTGGATCTCAGCCTGCTGGCTCTCAGCTCTCCCACTTGAGGCTGAGAATTTCTGTTTTAGCTCAGGGATTCATCAGGTGGCACTGCCTATCAGACAGGGAAGTGCTGGAATTCCAGTGTCAGAAAAGTTTGGGCAGCAGAGCTTTCCAGGGTGGGATCATATGAAAAAGGTGACTCAACTTGGCCCTCAGGGTATGAGTTGATTTCCCTACCCATCCCACAGGCAGGAAAAAACCACCTCACCATAGTAACCTTCTGTGGAGTTACAGAGTAGAGACTCCTGAGGTGCCTCTTTTCAGGATTAGTAAGGCAGTAATTAACTGTACAACAGGTTAATTCTCTCTTTCTGGCAAGGGTTTGTAAATTAACAGGCTCTGTGGCTGCAAAGAGAACATCTGTACCCCCAAAATAACCTGCCACAGCAGAGGAACGTGGTCTCTGTGCTGTTCAGTAGTCAGCTTAATCCTTCACGTGGCCTTAACCTGCTCACTGTCTCCCAAAGTACTGCTGAGTGACTCTGGGACTGAGCCAGCCCCAGAAACCATTCCCAGAGGACAGTTTAGATGCCGTCCCTCTTCTGGAAGCCTGGAAAATGAGATAATAGGGATGTGGCAATTTGTTCTAGCTGGCCTTAGGGACAGAAAAGCTTTGTCACCATTCAGTTTCCTTACACAGATGTACCAGCTTATGTCCAAATAAAGGTATTTTGTGTAGGGTTAGAAATGAAAATCCTGTTTGGAGGGGGTTCCCCCCTTTTTCTTTCTGCTCAATCAGTATTTTATTTCCTACTATTTCTTACAACTTTTTCAGACTCTGGTGGTGGAGATAGTCTATGAAAAACAGAAATATTAATATTTTCTTACCACAGAGATGGATTTGCCTTTGACCTGGAATACCTGTATCTGCCTTTTCAAATTACATTGGATTGGAAATGGGAAAGAAAGGGGATGGGACAAAAAAAAAAAAAAACAAGCACTGACATATTTCAGACAAAATTTAGAATGCTTCCTTCAGTAATACTTTATGATATGTTGTTGACTGGATTTTGAGAGAGAAAGTTAATTACACTGATGTTTGAATTTGATGCTTAAATGCCTCTAACAGAACTGGACCCTCTTTGCTTGGGATTTGGTTTTTTTAGAGTCCTCAGTGAAAAAGCAGAAAAAGACATTCAGCCTTGAAGAAAAATCCAAATCTTCCAAGAAACGTGTCCATTATATGAAGTTTGCCAAAGGTAAGAGGAGTTTTGCTGTTTCATAAGCCCTGGCTAAGATTAGAACAAACCCTGCTCAAGGTGATCTGTTGCCTTGTGGAGTCTAAATTTGTCAAGTAAAACCTGGGTTTAGAAACACCCCCTGCAGCTACTTGCTTAAAGCTCTAATGTGCTGTTTCTCTTTATTTTGGGCAGTTTTGGATGGCTTTAGGCTGCTGATTTTGGGAATAAAACAATTCCTTAGTGAAGGAGTTGAATAAAAGAGCAGTGAATATTCCGAGCGGTCGGGGCGTGGGCAGGGATGGGAGCAGAAGGCAAAGGTGGGGTGGGAGTGACTTGGGCATCTGCGTGGCACTGACCCCTGCAATCCCCAGTAACCCCTGCTCAGAGATCATGTGGATGAGATCAGGGATCAGATTAAACCTGCATGAAGGAAGAGGAAAACCCTCTTACATCGACCAGGTACTTTATGGGATAAATTAGGGCAGCCAGAAAAGCTCTATCAAGAACTTGTGGAGTTGAGTAATTTCTTTCTTTCTTAGAGTGGTGACATTATTTCAGTCAGCTCAGGTTCTGGCCCTTGACAGTTGCTCAGTCCTTTCCCTTTTGCTCTGTTCCCCTTTCACACGGTGTGTGCCCGTTTCAGGGCATGGATAGGATCAGTTTCCACTAATGGCTGATTTATTAAACTGAAAGCTCTGTGTAATGTTTTCTGACAGCAAATGCCTCTGCTAAAACAGAGCTAATTGATATCTGAATGGAGGCCAGGTTTTCATCTCAGAGTTTGGGATTTTTGGGGAAATTATTCGACCTTGAAGTCCAAGCTATTAACATGAGTCTGCCACTTTATGACATTAAACAATTAAATTGGTTCAGGGCTCGCAAGTACAGAGGCCATGGCCTGTTTGAGCAAAGAGGATTTATTTTGATTTGCATTTAACCTTTTACTAAATATAGAGGAAAAAATAAGTGTCTTTTGAGCATGTAAAATACAACTCAAGGCTTTCATGTTCACAATATCCCTGATTTGTTTGGTCACATTTCCACAAGGCAGCCCCTCATTTGCTTGTACTCTCTGTGGCCTGACACAGGGAAATTGTCCTTTTTCAGGGAAAGAGGAAAAGTTATTTGAGAAAGGCTTGTGTTGTCCTGGCCCTTGTTGTTGAAGTCCAGTCCTGCTTCCTTTCAGACTAAACAAGACAAGCTCACACAAAAGCGGGAGAAGGGAACAGCGACGGCACTGAACGCGGCTTCCGCTCCCGGGGCTGGTTTGGAGCCTCGCTGCTGGAGGAACAGCCACCCCTGGATCTGGGAAACACACCCCAACCTCAGATTAAAACACTGATTTCAGCTGCTTTTTGAGTAGCTGCTCCCCTGTGATGCTGCAGGAGATTGGGGCTGTAGCTGAGTTGGTTTTCTGTTAGAGGAAAAAATGGGGGATACCTCCAGGGGGAGGCACAGAAAGGAAGCGTGTCCTCTGGACATTTTATGAGTTTCCTGGGTGCGCACAAAAAACTTGCTGAGTTTTTTCTTCCCATGAGGAAGTTCATTTTCTCAGCACAGAATTCTATAAACATACCTCTGAGCTGTTTTTTCAAGGATAGGTGGTGTTTAGCTGCCCTGTCTCCCAATATGGGGAGATGTGGGTTTTTTCTCTTTCTTAGCCAGTGATATAGAGAATTGTTATCATTGAATTCTGAGCATTCTAGCATTCCTGTACTGAGCATGAAGAAGTAAGCATCTAAGCTCTGTACCTGGGCAAATAATAGCCCAATCCTTCTGAACAACAGAGTCATCTTAATAAATCTGATTAAACCTTCTGATATTAGAGTCAAAGAGTCCTGATTCGCCATTGGGCACAGCAATAGAAGCGTAGCCTGAAAATGGGAGCAGGAGGATTTTAGGTGTCACATTCCAAGCCTTGGCCCAGAGAAGGCTGAAAACAACCCCAGTCTCTTCCAGCTTGCTTGGACAAGGCTGTTCCAAGGCGGTGCAGTGAGGCAGCAGGAGGCTGGGGAACACCTGCTCCTCTAGACTGATGTGTCTCTTCACCCTCCAGGGACAATGAAGGATGCCAGGAAAAAGAAGATTTGGGGATTTTTTTTTTTGGTTTGGGTTTTTTTGGCCATTACAAGACTCATTTTGAGGTCACTGATTTTCAAGTGATTGAGAGCCCAGCAGAGTCTTAATAAGTTGATCTGTCTGGGTTAATTTTGTTTCTTTAACTTTTACTGGCCTTTTCCAAAAGAATTTTCTGACAAAGGCAGTGGACAACTCGCAACTCCTGCACTGTGGAATTGGCTAAACCTTTGTTTGTATCTCTGAATATCACATCACACTCTCCTGCTTCCCTCTCCTTGCTCCATGTCTGATATCCAGCTCACCACACAACGATCAGATGGGAGTAATGGCCCTCCTGGAAATCTTTGCTTCACCCTTGAAATGGTTTTGAGTTGGGATGACCCAGTGTGTGGCAGAGGTGGAGGTTTTGCTTTTCAGAAGCAACATCAGAAATTGGAGAAAAGTCCCTGCTGAGTAAAAATAGATTTTTTTTTTCATTGTGTAGAGGAGCTGTAACTCCCTAATTCTATCAGAAATAGGGAATCCTCATGAGAATCCAAAGATTCCAATGCATACACCCATTTCCTCTTGTGTACCTTCGTTTAGTGGCTTTAGCATAGAACCACAGCATGGTTTGGGTTTGAAGTGACCTTAAAGTTCATCCAAGCCCAACCTCCTGCCATGGCAGGGACACCTTCCACTATCCCAGGTTTCTCCAAGCCCCATCCAATCTGAACTTCCTGATGTTTGTTTATCTCCAAGAGCAATTCCTCTCCGTGTGGGTCACACTTTTACCAAAATGCATCCTCAGATGTGAAGGTTTTGGGGTTTTTCCCTCTCTTTACCCTTTCCAGGTAAGGATCTCTCATCACGCACTGAACAGGACCTGTCCTGCATTTTTGGGAGAAGACAGAAGAGTGCCAAGACCCAGGTAAACATGAATCTTCTCCTTTCTCTTGTTCCCTTGTTATTATCCCTTATAACAGAACATCCAAATGTCTTCTGCAATGTGTTTTTTCTACTCGAAGTGCTGTGCTTGAACTGTGAGGAAATAAGAGTAAATTTTGTTTTCTTGGATTATCATGATGTAACTTCTTTGGAGATAGGGAACTCCAGTATTTTAATTTTTTGGTAGGAAATGTACATCACAAAGAAAAATTTTGCTTGACCTGAAAGGTCAGAGGTTGGACTTGATGCTCACAGAGGTCTTTTCCCACTTAAATGATTCTGTGAAAGATCCATGAATATCCAAAATAAAACTGGACATTCAGTAGCAACTGGGCAATCTCCACAAACTGCCCTTGTTTTCACAAAAATTGGGAAAGGCTGAGCAGCTGCAAAAGATTCAGAGGTGGCCTGAACAGTGATAAATATTTGATGAGAAGACCTTTCCCCTGACTTTGTGTAATGAGATCCAGGTTTGGACCAGCTTTTATTTTATTTATGTGTTCATTACCATTTTGCATGTGCAGAGCACAGACCAGCTCTATCCATGGATAAAATAACTGTGACATGACCAACATATTCAGATATGGGAAAAATAACATCTGGAAAAGCACAAGTTAATATATTGCAGGAATTACCCTGTTGGTTCCAAGTTCTTGAAATTCTCTGGTTTTAAGGGAAAGATGGGGCTTGAAATGGAGTGGAAATTTCTGGAATACACTGTAGTGTTTGACACCTTGCTCTTTGTGCTCTTGGAAGTTGTTGTGGAACTTCACTGCAGGTCGCTGAAATAAGGATTTGGGAACTTGCAGTCTGTGAGAGCTGTTGGAGCTCTCATGTCCTGTGGGTAAACTTGTCCCAGGGAGCTCTGTTGGTTCTCATCACCTAAATATGCCCTGGATCTTCTCCTTGGCTGCCTTGCTGCCAGATCAATGGGAAGCAGGACAAACTGGGATTTAAAGCAGCTCAGCACTGCTGGGGTTGAGGGAGCAGATTTTGTCCACTCATGAGTTGTCTCAAGTAGTTGGTATTGTTTTCTGTCTGTGTTTTACATCTTCTGAAATTCACAGTTGGCAAGTTGCTTCTTCTGGGACGTTTTCCTGCAGAACATTTGCTCTTTTGTGGATAAACACTGCAGATGACATGGATTTTATGAAGGGTCTTAAGTTTGTGCATGTTTTTGCCAATCCCTTGACAGATGCCAATCCCTAGCCAGGCTGATGGCTGCTGTGCAGATTTCCTGAAATGGTTGAAACTTCTGGCAGAAAAGTCACAGACTGTGCCCTCCTAAGCACCCAAATTTCCTCATGCAAATCCAGGCAGGAGGGAACAGAATTTGGAGCTGCATTGTTGTCTTCTGGCTGCTGCTGAACAGCCACAGGGGGAAGGAGCCAGAGGCAGCACAATTGCTTCCCCCAGCTCCCCCTTCTCCTTCTCTTCATGGGTCAGAGATCTGTGGAGTTTGCACAGAACAGAAGTGCATTGCTCAGGCCCTCCAGCTCTGAGCAGTTTCATTGCACTGCACCCATGAACTCTCATGATCCCTTTCCATCATGTTCCAGAGCCTGATCCTTAAGGTGGCACAAAGGGAAGTGCCCCATGAGGCTTTGCAGGAATTCTCTCGCTTTGCCTTCTGGTTTGGAATCCTTGAGCTCTGGGCATTTCCCTGCTGTGGCACAGAGCTCCCTGAAGGAGCAGGAAGGTGCTGCCATTCTCCTGGAACTGAGTTGTTCCTGCATGGAGATGAGGTAGGAAGGGCCCTGGTGCCCAGCAGAACCCTGGGTTTGCCTGCAGGTTGGGGTAGGCTCCAGTTCCCTTCAAATTTCAGCTCCTACAACCCTGGGCTGCTTTCCCTGGTGACAGGATAAAAACTTCCATGCTTCCATAGGAGCCAGAACTGCTCCTATCCATGAATCTGATTGCAGGTTCCCAGCTGTGGGTGCTGTGGAGATGACACATGGAAGTTCCTCCATTGATCCTGGAAAAGCTGGAGCGGTGGCCACAGGAATTTCATGGATTTAAAAAGACCAAGTGCTGATGCTGCATCTGCATCAGGGCAACCCCCAGGATCAATCCAGGCTGGGGATGAAGGGATGGAGCAGCCCTAGAGAAGGGCTTGGGGGTGCTGGTGGGTGAGAGCTGGACATGACTCAGCCCAGAAATCCCTGGAGCTGTTGGAGAGAGTCCAGAGGAGACACCAGGATGATCAGAGGGATGGAGCAGCTCTGCTGTGGGAAAGGCTGAGGAATTGGGAGTGTTCAGCCTGGAGAAGTTTTGGGGTGACCTAATTGTGGCCTCTCAGTACCTGAAAGGAGTTACAAGAAAAATGGAGAGAGACAATTTACAAGGTCCTGGAGGGAGAGTACACAGGGAATGGCTTCAAATTTACAGAAGAGTTAGATGAGATATTTGGGAGAAATTCTTCCCTGTGAGGGTGCTGAGGCCCTGGCACAGGGTGCCCAGAGAAGCTGTGACTGCCCCTGGATCCCTGGAAGTGTCCAAGGCCAGGCTGGACAGGGCTTGGAGCAACCTGGGATAGTGGAAGGTGTCCCTGCCATGGCAGGGGGGGGCACTGGATGAGCTTTAAGGTCCCTTCCAACCCAAATCATTCCATGATTTTATAGCTTGAAGTCCTGTCTCTGCGGCTCTTTCTGAGGTACCATCACCTGCTCTGTTCTCAGAGATGCAGCTTGAGAAGCATTCAGCACACATTTGATGTGCACTGAATGACCCCTACTGAATGATTCCACTCTTGATCTTTTGACAAAGATTTTCAGCTTAATTCTTTTTCCCCTATTTCTATTTGTTTCAGTCTGGAATGAGAAAAATTGGGTGGAACTTCATGGAGAGATGCAGGGACTGCTTTTCATAGAATCACAGAATTACTGAGACTTGAGGAGACCTGGAGGTCTCCAAAGGAGTCACCCTGCTCAGAGCAGGGTCAGCTATGGCAACTTCTTCAGGAGTTCATCCAGAGTTTTGATTATCAACCTTCCCTAAAGCCTGCACTTTAAGCCCATGACAAAATTTCAGTGGTGGATAAAAGAGATCACTTAAGGGGCAGAAGAGATCATAGAATCATGGAATTGTTAAGCCTGGAAAAGAACTTTACAATCCTCAACTCCAAGCCTATTCACCACTAAACCATGTCCTCAAGTGCAATAGCCACGTGTTTCTTGAACACTTCCAGGGATGGTGACTCCTCCACTTCCCTGAGCAGCCTGCTCCAGTGCTAGACAGCCCTTTCCATGAAGAAATTTTTCCTAAATCCAATCTAAACCTCCCCACTGTTGCACTAGGTCTGGCTGGTTGGCTGGTGTCACACCCAACTGCCTTTAGAGGTTAGGAAAAAAGAAGAAAAAAGCAAAACACAGGGAATTCCATCTGTGCTTATGCTCCAAGGGGAAATAATGGGAGAACTCAAGGCTCAGTGGTGGTCTCTGGACCAGCAAGATAATCCTGGCTCCTCTGTCAAAAATCTGTCACCTCTGAACTGCTGCAGTGATCAACAGAGTCTCAACAAATCAGATGTGTCACTGTTCCAGTCAGTCCTGTCCACCCTTTTCCAGTGTGTCATTAGCAATCATTCTATGGTCCTGACTGTGCAAGTGGCCTTTGGCAGGAGCTGCTCTGTGTGAGCTTAATCTGAGCTCTCTTAACTGTGGGGCTGGTCTCAGAGTCCCTTTCTAAATGTCTCAGTGGCCAAGGATTGGTCTGGTAATGGATCCTTTCTCTTGTTCCACACCAGCTCTGCAGCAGTAAGTGGGGAATGTTGAAACTTGGATTATTTACCTTATCAAAGGAAGAGGGAGTTGGCCAGAGGACTGTAAAGATTGCAAAAGAAGGGAATTGCAAAGGATGTGGAAGGAAATGCTGTTTGCCCCTGAGGGTCAAAAGGAGTTTCTCTAGAAGTAATAAAATTACACTGCTGCTGTTTTGATGGTTCTGGGGTATGTGTTACTAATCAGAGGCAATTGCAACCTTTAATTCTCCTTAATGTTCAACATAACCATCCTTTTTTAAAATTTATTTTTGATAAATCATGTGTCCAACTCAGACCTCCTTAATAAACTATACAGGGACCTTTGTTAAAAAAAAAAAAAAAGAAAGAAAAAACAAAAAATGAGGTGGGGAAGAAAACAATGGCTGGGCTTCAGAGTGGACCTAAATTGAAAACGTCTGCAGTTTTTCCCAGGGAGAGCAAGTGATTGAAAATATTGAATTGTAATTATGATGCTCTCTGGAGACCTGCAGTGAGGACCTGTTTTGCAGGGTAAGATCTTCCAGACTTGTTTTTTGCCACCGCTTTTCCCTGTGATTTTCTCACTTGCTTAGGAACACTGGGAGCTGGGGAGACAGAAAAACAAATTCCATTAGTTCCTATCTTGTTGAACTTCCTGGAACCCCCACTATTTTTTTTGCTTCTCAGAATTTCCTTCCTCCATCCAGCTGTGTTTCCTGATGGAGCCTTATCACTGAAGAAAATGCTCCTGAGCGAGGCTGAGGATTTGGGAATGAGTTGCAGACGGTCCCAACGTGGTTGCTGAACAACACAATTCTGGCACTGATTTCGCTCTGGGGGGAGCAGCTCTGATTTGCTCAAACCCTGTTGGAGATGCATAAAAACCTGAGTGTTTTGCATCCATCTCACATGCATGGCTCAGGCCATTCCATGAGTAATCTGCTTCCTCCAAGTTTGTGTAACTTGGATGTAAACCTGCGTAAGTTCCCTTCAGCCACTCAATCCAAGTAGCCCGAAAGTCTCAGGCTTGCAGTGATTTCTTCCTTGTTAGGCATTAGAAATGGAACTGTCCACCCCTGGTGCTTTTTCACTTTTTTGTTTTGTTTTGTTTTTTAATCAGGAAATTGTCTTCTGACACATTTTGCAGAACTTCCTCAACTGATTTATATTTCCCACCACTTATCAGAAAAGCATGTTGGCTAATCTTAAGGGACATAGCTGAAAATCCATTAAAGTCTGGTTCTGCCATGGGCTCCCTGAAGTTATGGGTGAACTGATATCATTCTCTGTACCTCGACTTTCTCTCTGAAGAATACCAGTCATGATATTGGTGTTCGTGGGGTTTCACAATTGTGACTTTTAGGCAAGTTGCAAATTTAATCTTAGGCTTTTTTTTTTTTTACCTGTGACCAAATCTGTTGCAGGATTAGCACACAAATTAATTTGCTGCTCCCTTTTTTGGCAATGCCAGGGAAGGAAAAAAAACCTGCAGAAGTGGAAAATGAGTTAAAAATTAACACAGATTTTTCACCCTTCTGCTTTGGAGACCACAGTTAGCATGAGGTATTTGGGACTGAGAAGCAGAACAGAAAAAAAAAAAAAGACATCAGAAACCTGGAGAGAGTCCAAAAGGATTTAGTAAAATGGGAGACAGGGTTAGAGGGCATGTCCTAGAAGGAGAGAGTGGAGGAACTGGATATGTTCATCTCAGAAAAGAGGCAGAAAAAAGATGACCTCTCTGCCTATAAATATCTGGGGGTCATGGGGAGGGAGGAGCAGAGGAAGGGAAGGGACAGTAATCAGAGTAGGCAAAAGCCAGGAATGGGACTGGGGGTGAGAACTTCAATTAGAAAAAGGAAGACTCAGACTTACTCTTCAGCAGGCTTCCTCACAGTGATGTCAGCGGGGCACTGGAGGAGTCCCCTGAGGGAAATCCCAGCTCCTCAGTGAGTGACGCCAAGAAAAAAGATGAATTTAACACTTGTAGACCCATTGGGATGGGCAGAGATGGGTCAGTCTAAGTAAAACATCTCCCAGAAGGCATTCTGTGAGCTGCTCCAGTACTGAAGTTGGATTCCTGTGGTTGTGTTGTGCCTGGATTCTGTGAGGCCAAAGGAGATGAGCTCGTGCTGGAATCCCTGTCCTTGCGCATGGGGATCTCTTGGCCTTCCCTGTTCAGTCATGAAATATTTTAGAGCCTTAATATCTTTGAAACCTCTGCTGCTTTGACCAGCACATTTTACTTGCTTCAGAATTTTAGTGGTAGGACAAGGAGGAATGGTCTTGAGATGGGGCAGGCGAGGTTCAGAGGAGATATGAGGAAAAAATTATTCCCTGTGAGTGTGGGGAGGCCCTGGCACAGGGTGCCCAGAGAAGCTGTGGCTGCCCCTGGATCCCTGGGAGTGTCCAAGGCCAGGTTGGACAGGGCTTGGAGCAGCCTGGGATAGTGGAAGGTGTCCCTGCCCATGGAAGAGGGTGGAATGGGATGAGCTTTAAAGTCCCTTGCAACCCAAACCATTTTGTGATTATTATTAAGGGATTCTCACAGCCTCTGTAGTACTGCAGGAACTTCTCTGGCCTCTCCAGTTCTGCTCTGCACCCCACCATAGACTCGTAACAGCCAAAAGGGTCAAAAAGAAGAGAAAAAACCAACCCCAAACCAGATTCTGCCAGCAGTGAGCGATGCCTTAAGAAGGCTGACCTAGAACAGAGGCTGGGCAGAGTTAAAGAATAAAGTAGGGATTTATTAGGAGGCCTCAATGGATACACCTTGGGCAGCACAAGAGCCCAGCCAGGGCCACACCCAAGATGAACCAAAATGGTCACAAAATGCACAACTGGTCACGGGGTCTCACACTTTTATAAGTTCTGCTCCATTTGCAAATTGCAGTTAATTGTCCAATTACAGCCCCAGCCCATGAAGTCCCATCCTTCTTGTTTTTCTCTCTTCAGTCCATATTGTTTTTGCTCTTGGGCCTGAGATATGGATCAGTTGTGCTTGGTCCCCAGCTAGAGAAGGAATTGTTTTTTCTAGGGACTCTGTGAAGAAGCTCACCATCCCCTATCCTGAAGCCCAGACCCACACACTAAAGCAGCACAGAATCTGAAAAATATCAAAGCCAAAACCTGAGGCATCATGACCAATGCAAGGCCTTTGCCTGCGCCTGAGGAGCAACCAGGACAGGCTGGTGACATAAAGTCACAAGGAGGACAACAGCACAATACAGCTGAAGGGCTGAATCATAGAACCACAGAATGGTTTGGGGTGGATGGAACCTTAGAGCTCATCCAGTTCCAGCCCCTGCACAGGTGGTACAGTAGAGCAAATCTGGCAGCACAGGCCCGTGGAAAGCAGATCTAGAGCCCTGTTGCTCTGAGCTGGTAACCTGCAACATTCTACGTAGCAAGTCAGCAAGTTAATTAGGCTCAAGGTGTTAATTTGGGTCATATATTTAATATTTCTCCATGCAGATGAGAGTGTTTCAGGAAACACCAGGAGGAATTTCTTTTACCCAGAATTCTGTCCTAGTTGAGCTTTTGATAAAAAAAGAGGAAGAGCGAAGTATTGATGTTTTGTTGCCTATTCTATAAGCACCTTGTTATTCAACTGGAGGATAAATTATTGCTGTTCAGATATCAGGAGAGAGGGAGAGGAGGAGATATCTCCCAGTCTGGAAGTAAAGATGCTTTTTCTTCCTTTCTTCATTGGAGAAGTCTTGCCTCCACATTTGTTCCTTGAGGGGGGTTGTTAAGGAACAGAAACAAAACTGGGGGGAGCTCTTTTTGATTTATCTTCTCTCCTTCCCTTTTGGTCACTTCCAGAGGCTTAAAGAGCCGAGTTGGCTTTAATGTGTTACCATTAGAGACCAGGCATTAGCTGGAATAACCCATCCTGCCTCACAGTGAAAAATATCCCTTGATTGGCTAATTAATCAGTCAAAGGGGAATGACATGGCCCTCGGCTTGAGGGACTCTGCTGCACAGGTAAACAGGTCATTGATAAATGGTTTACCCACAAATTCATATATCAAGAAAACTTAGTCATTTTTTAACTACACTTGGGTTGAAAGCTGTGCTGCATTTTTTTGGAGGTGGATTTTTGCTGCCTTTGCTTTTTTTTGCATCGTGGAAGCTTTTAGGCTGTGGAAGTTTGTAAGAGGAAAAGGCCAATCAGAACTTTGTCACGATTTGAGTACTTCTTTTTTTTCTTTTCTGAAGAAAAAAATCCCTCAAGAATTTTTTTCCCCCTCCCAAAAAGAGGAAATCATTGACAAGGCTTTTTGTTGAGATTGAGTGGGTCTGAAATCAGGATGGCTCCGTTGCTTTTGTCATTTAAATATCCTGAGGCTGCTCACTTGGTCATATCCAGTCTTCAGGCACTGCATGGACAAAAAAATAGATCCATAAATGGGTCTGATGAAATAATTGGGGAAAATCTATGGTGTAAGAGGCAGGTCTGAGTTGGTAAAAGGCTTTAACTGACCTGATTTCTTACTGGTTTTTGGCATTTCTGTGCTGGACCTTGTCATCTGAATATTTTATAACACCTTGTCCTGCGAAGGTGGTTCTCCAGTGGGATTCTTCACTGAGCTTTAGGGAAAAAAAGAGGGGAAAAAAAAAAGAAAATGAAAAGGGGAAGAAGGAAATCCAGCTCTAAATTAAACTGCATAAAAATGTGATTTAGAAACCCTTTTATCCGTGGGGTAAATAGAGTTAAAACAGTGGAATTGTGTAAGGGACACAAAACCATGTTTGGCATAGCTGCTTAAGTGGGTGCTCAAAACAAATCCTAACTGTGCTTTTTTTCTTGCAATTGTCTTTTTTGTTCTTTTTTTTTTCTTTTTTTGACTGTGTATTATCTAAGAAAGTAACATACCACTACCTAAGAATATGGGTTTGACTTCTAGGGAATAAACCTCACCTTCTTTTTGTCCTGTGAAATCCCTTCCTCCGAAGCAGCCCTTGCCACGGGCCTGAGCTTTACAGACCAGCCTTGTTTTGTTTTTCCTTTTAAAAATACTTGTCTGATCAAAGAGCTTTCCTTAAAAAAAAAAATTAAAAAATAGCAGTGCAGCAGTTCAAAACAAGGAAAAGTACCTTTTTTTGATCCTATCATAACAGGATTTGTATATGGAAGTGTGAACTAAGCAGGTGGCTTCCTGTTGATTTTTAAGCCAGGTGGGCAAGTTCTTGATGATGAGTTGGTCTCCCTCCCTGCCCTGCTTTCCCTGGGGCAGGAATTTGCTTATTCCTGTGTCTGGAGGAGTGGGATTTGGGCTGACAGCTTGTAGGGATAATGCTGCTGTGGGAATGAGAGGGAAACAGCAGCTTGGCGTCTCTCAGAAATCAGGGATTGGGATACATTTTATTACCTCCGAGGTGGCAGCTGGATCTGCTCAAGCAGAACACAAGGACTGTGTGTTCACAACAATCTGATTTTTGCTGGCTTAGTGGCATTAAAGGGTGGCTAACCTTCCTTCAAGGGTGTCTTCTGATTTTTGGCTCATCAAACTGGTTATGAAACTGCTGGTTGGTTCAGATGGGTTAAACAAACCAGAAGTTGGAGCAAAAGAAATGATTCAGCCTGAGAAAGTGCTTAAAATCTAAAGAAACAAGCTTTTCCACTTCCAATCCAGTATTTCAGCTTCTCTGCTGTATTGCTCTTTCTTCAGCTGTGAATATTTGCTTTTTTAACTCTCCAGTCAGGAGAAATATCTGGTGCTGGACTTGGTGGTAAAGTTCCTCACCAGTGTCCAAACTGGTTCCTCCTCTCTCTGAGCTCCCTCCAGCTCCCTGGCATGTTTGCAAATGTGGCCATTTGAATTTAGTTTGGGCTTGTTCGAGTTTTCCCAAGGTTAAGACACAGTTAAGAAATCCAGTGTCTGTTTTTCACTACATCTGCAGCCTCCCTCTGCAAACCACCACCAATCCCAGTGTGTTTCCTTTGAACAATTATGGTGTTGCCATAGAGAGAGGGACACATGTGACAAAAGTGCTGATTATTGTAATTAATTTGACCATCTGTTAATAACTGTGCATATCCCTCAGCTAAGGAGAGAGGAAGAGGAGGATGGGGAAGGCAAATCATGCAGGGGGATAGGTGGTGCCTTCTGTGCTCAGCTGGCTTCAGCATCAGCTTTGAAAGATGTGTCCCTTGTCAGGATCCTGGTGATGAACACTTGCTGTCCTCCCTCATGGAATACGCTGTGGGAAAGGTCTCAGATTTGGAGTTAAGGATGAATATTGTCCTGTTTTGGTTTGTTGGGAGGAGAGAGCAGGGATTTGTGGACCTGTTAGAATGTAAGAATCCACAAGGATGCTCCCAGGGCTGGAGCCCCTCTGCTCTGGAGCCAGGCTGGGAGAGCTGGGGGTGCTCACCTGGAAAAGAGAAGGGTCCAGGGAGAGCTCAGAGCCCCTTGCAGGGCCTAAAGGGGCTCCAGGAGAGCTGGAGAGGGACTGGGGACAAGGGATGGAGGAACAGGACACAGGGAATGGCTTCCCACTGCCAGAGGGCAGGGATAGATGGGATATTGGGAAGGAATTGTTCCCTGTGAGGGTGGGGAGGCCCTGGCACAGGGTGCCCAGAGAATCTCTGTCTGCCCCTGGATCCCTGGAAGTGTCCAAGGCCAGGCTGGACAGGGCTTGGACCAACCTGGGATAGTGGAAGGTGTCCCTGCCATGGCAGGGGGTGGATCTGGATGATTTAAGGTCCTTTCCTACCCAGCCAATTCCATAACAACTGAAATCGGCCACAGAAAAGGCAACCAAGGGGAACTCAAGAGTTTTGCTGAGTTGGACAGAGTTTGGGTACTCTGCTGAACAGATTCCAAAATTTCCATGCATGCAGCAGGGTCTGAAGCCTTCCTTGCACTGGATTAAGGGATGTGATCCATCTGTGGTGTGTAGTTTGTCCCTTCTCTCCTTGGGGACAGTTGGTTGTGCCCTCGGGTGTTTGGATTTGCAGACTCACAGCACTACAAACGCCGTGGACGTGGGGAGGAGAGGCTGGAGCTTGGTCTGGCTTTGGAGCAGGAGCTGCTGTCTGTGGTCATGAATTCCTCAGAAATTTGTGGTTGTAGCCTGGGATTGGACCTCTAGAAAGTTCTGCCTCGATGATCCTGCTGGAAAGTTCTGGAGTCCCTCAGGATCCAGAATTCCCAGAGTGGTTTGGTGGCCACCTTGCAACTACCTCTGCTGGAGTTAAAACCAGCAGATGTTGGATGAACTTTCAGCTCCCACAAAAAGTCAAGATCGAGGATGATTTCACCATGGCTAGTAGAGTGGACAGAGGGTGAGAAGTGTGGCTGTCCACAGCATTCACCTTTAATTCTTTATTTACTGGGATTTATTTTAAATCTGCTCTGTTTCACCAGGAGCTGACTTTTTCCAAGTGCTGGGAAGTGTTTTTGACAGCAGCATCCAGCCCAGCTCAGGGTAACACTGATCCTGTGTCACCTGTGTGGTACAGGTTGTTTTTTAACAAATGAAGGGAAGATCAAAAATATGGCATGCCCTAAAATCCTGTTTTCCAGAATATTGAAGAATTTAAATGTCACTCAGTGCTTCAATACTTGAAAGAAAATTATTTATTCTCAATACTTTTTTACAAAGAAATATCTAAGCTTGGGAGCAGAAGAAAGTTTCTGTAGTACAAGGTAGTCAAAGGCTAATGCTAATTAGGAAATGTTTTCTAGTTCACAGAAAATACAGTTTATTTTTCTTAAAATTTCTAAAAAATTTATTTTAATTTCAAATTGTCAGCTTCTGTATTTTGCAATTAATATTTGCAGTTAGAAGAATAGTAATTGCTTCAAACATCTTGCTGTGGTCAAGTGCAAGCTTGAAGGTGCTTTTTTATTATTCATTAAACTACTAGATCTCATAAGGGAGTAAAAAATTTTAGATTAGGAAAAAATCAAGCAAATTTATTATTTCACCAAACCCTTTATTTATATATTTATTCTTTGATGTCTTATGATATGGATATGGGTTCTAGTGGAGAAAAAGAGGAACAGTTCAAGTAAACCAGCAGAAGGTTTTTGTTGGTTCTCTCCAAATCTCATCTATTGCTTAAACTCTTAAAAATATTGAAAAAGCACCAAACACTCCAAGTGCCTGGAAGAGTTCTCAGGTTTAGTGAACTATTTGTAAAGTCCTCTGGGTATCAATGGATGTGGAATTTCTCTCCAACTACTAATGGATTAAGCCACTAAGAAATTTGATATGAACTATGTCAAAGACAACATCCCAAATTCTGTCTTGATGCACTTTGGGGGCAGCTGCCTCTCCATGTCCCTGCTGTCACATCCAAGCAAAAGCTGTTCCTCCAAGAGTTCCCAAGTTATTTTAGAGCTTCAGATCTTTATTGACTTGCCTGGCTCAGCTCATCAGAGTATCAGCTTAAATCAGTTTGTAAACACCACATTTAGCCCAGTGGATTATTAAGTTTTTTAAATATCTCCCTTTTCTAAGTACTCAGTGCAGTGATAACACCAGTTGAAAAGTCCAGTTGTTCCATGAAGACTGCCCTAATATATAAATTATATAAATTATATAAACCTCCTGGTGCTGCTCAGCTCCAGTCTGGAGCAGTGATATAACAAAACACATGACTGTCAAGTTATCCAGCTGTCAAATTGCTTCCCCCTAAAAATGTTTCTTGTACTGACTTAAAGAGTGAATGTTCTGTGGGGAACACTGGGCCAAAGTGACCTAAATTCAGCCTTTTAATATCTGTGTCTGTGCTGATGCTGGCAGCTTAAGCATTCATTTACATTTCATCTTAAGAGCAGTGAGAATGCTGGGCCAAGCTTTGAGGTGATGAGAGAAAATTGGGTAATCCTACACGTCAGCAAGCGGCTGGAAGAGGAAGTTTTTTGTTGGAACTTGCACACCAAGAAGGCACAATGTCCCTATTTTAACTTCTGCCTTGCTAAGCCTCCTATTAATCATTGCTTTTGGACTCCTCTCTCCCAGCCCCTGTGGATTTGGAGGGTGGGATTTGTCTGTAGTGGATCCCAGGAATGTGGCTCAGGTGAGGCACAGCTTCAGTCAGGGCTCTGTGGTTCCCTTTCACCACCTGCCGTGCAGCCTTGGGTCAAGTTTGCATCCCAATTTCCCAAGCACTCAACCCTGGGATGATTCACGTGTCCCCATCTTAATTTGTATTGTGTGTGGTTCTTCATGAAGTGCATTGAAATACTGAGACAGTAATTGAGAATTTGGAAGTGCAAAGTGTATCACCCAGGTTTCTCCCAATGATTATTTTTGGCAGAGCTGTTTGGAAGTGTTCTGTATGTGCTTCCCTGTTTACCTTTTGAACTTTACAGCCGCGGCGCCCATATTGTGGTTTTAAGACATTGCAACTTAATTAAACATTCAGAGACTCCTGGAGCGTGACTGTCTCCAGCTTTCCTGAAATCCCTGCAAGAGCAGAGCTGTTCACAGAAAATCGGGATGGGAGAGGGGTGCTGTGCTCCAGAGCATCCCCTGAGGGCACGGCTGAGGGTGAGGTGTGTAACTCCGGAGATTTGTGGATCTTGGGAAGCTGAGGTCAGGCGAGAAGTGCAGGAATATCTCACCTGCAGGAGTGTTTGTGTAAGTGGTCAAGTGGAGCAGCAGCCTTTGTTTTGACAGCCAGGACTTGGTGTTGCTGATTCCCTGCCCTCCTCTCATTCCAGCCTCTGCCCAGGCCTTCCCACCTGGAGCACTGCAGCCTCGGGGGTCTTTTTTTCCCCCAACTGCAGGGTCACTTTTTCCCCCTTTTTTTTTTTTTTTTTTATAATCCTGCTGTTTGTCAGTTACCAAACAGCAAAGGAATGCTGCGTGTAGCAACTGCGATGGATCGGCTCCAAAGGCAGGGAGCGTGGCCCGTTCCTTTTTCCGGCCTTGTCGTAGGGAAATGGGCGTCCCTTGGAGACGCCCAGCGGCAGCGGCCTCGCTCCGCAGCGCCGCCGGCCCGGGGGCTCTGATCTGAGCGCTCGCTCCTGGAAAACACAGCTCTGTCACTCCTGGCAACTGCCTCTACAAAAACACTGATAACAATAAAGGGCTCCCTGCCCAGGCCAGGCTTGCTCTTGCTTTCTGGGAATCTTCCAGGCTAGAGGAGATGCTGCCCCTCTGCTTTAACCCGCAGTGGGCTTTTGTAGGGCCCTTCTTCCAGATTTTGTGCCTCCACAGACCTAAAGCGTTGAGGGGCTGTGGCAGATCCTCTTCCAGTCACAGAATTCTGAGTCTTGAAACTCCTTTCTTTCCTGTATCAGCAGAACAAAACGCCCTTCACCTTCGCAGAGTGGCTGAAGGGATGGGATCTGCTCACACTGTCAGAGGAAGCTTGGGAAGTAGGAAAGGTTATCTCAAGTTCATGTCAGGCAACAAGAGATTAGAATTTTGCCATGACATCTGTAAAGCACTTTTAGTATTTAATTTTCCAAGAAGTTTTTATGGTTAAAAGGTTTGGACTAAAAGCTGCACAACTCTTTTGTCCTAATTAGTAACCAGTTTTTCTGGAACCTGGGTTGTCAAGCTGGTGGGAGAATTCTCTGGGTCTGAAGTCCTTGAAAGAAAAGATGGGATTGCACCCAAGGTGGAGTTGTGGGGTTTGACACCATTTAAGGGCCCTGACACAAAATCACCTTCAGGGTGTCATGCAGGGGGCACCCACTTGGCTTCTTGTTGTTTCCTTCAGGACATCTTGTTGCTATGGAGATTTGCTGGTCCTAATGGATTCAAGGCGATATTCTCCAGTTGTTTCAGAGTTAAGCTAAATGCCTAAAGGAGAGGGAGATTAATCCCAGCTGAGAGGTTAAATACAGTGATGTAACATCTAAGAAGCAGGGGAAGAGAAAAGCTGCAGTGAAGGGCCATTTAACCTGCTTAAGGTGTGAGCTGTGCATTGGAGGGTCACCTCTCTCCATTGGATATGAAGATTTGAGACTCCAGATGTGAAGCTTCCACTAAATATTAAATATTTGTTTTGAGCTTTAGGTACAAAGCTCTTGGTTTGTAATCATATATTGCAAATATGTAAAAGCTTTATGTTATTTTCCTTTCCATATAGATACTTAGCAAGGCAATATGCTTTTGACAGTTTATGTCTTATATTTTTCATAGAACAGAAATACAGAATGGTGTGGGTTAGAAGAGACCTTAAAAATCATTTCATTCCAACCCCCTGCCATGGCCAGGGACTCACATTTTTGGTGCTGGTAAAAGGATTCAGTCCCAGAAAATGGCTAAGACCTCAAGGAACATTGGAAGGGACCACATGTACAGAAATTATTCTGTAGATTAATGCCACTTCCTAACTTATCCTTAGATAAATGATCTTTCTGTCACTTCTGATTGCTTTCCTTTCCCAAGTTCTGCAAATAAAAATACCTTTCTGTAGGAGATACAAGCAGAAATCCTTTTTAAGGCAGGAGCTTTATGTGTCCAGGAATTTATAGGCACCTTTTCCCCAGTGTGCAGCTCTGAATCGGTACCTGGCTCTTATTTAGGAGGGCATATTATTCACTTTTCTCCAATATTTGGGAAAGCAGGACATGCTGCTCATTTGAAAATCATACCAGCTCCTTTATCACTGCCAGTCACAGTCAGCAACGCTGCATTCCCAGCTTGACACGAAGGAGGAGGTTTGCCCTGAATAAATAGAGGAGATAAATGGTCTTTCTGTTCCTCAGAGGAATTTGGGCCACTTCTCAAAGTTGGTGCCAGGAGTACAGTAGCAGAGTGGCATGGTTAAAGTTAATTGCTCTCAGATTTTAGTTAAAAGTCTAACTAGCTTGTCAGCTTTGAATTTATATTTTCACAGTTCACTAGGGAGTGATAATAGGGAGGCTTTGATGTAGCTGCCTGTTTTTTGCTTTGTACGAAATGCTCCCAAGTTTAGTAAATAAACTTTTATTGAGAGTGGGGCAGGATTGACAGCTTAGAGCCGGCTAGGAGAATCATGGATATCCCCTCACCGAGGGGCAGAGGGGCAGCAGGACGTTGGAGATTCGTGGCTGGAATTATAAAGGAGATTTTCGTGGAGCACGGTGCTGAGCTCTCTAAGAAACAGCTCATCAGAGGTTTGTTAATTAGGTGTCACCGGAGACTTGCTGAAACAGTGAAGCTGCCGATGCACAAAGCACTACCTAATTAACTCTTTAATAGCCCTGGAATACACTTGCTAGTTCCCTCCACCAGGGAAACTGAGGAATGCTGGATTAATCCCCTCGGGCTGCCCAAGGCTGTCCTGAACAGCATTTGAGAGAATAGAGATGTGAGACTGATTCAGAGCTTGTAACAGGAGACTGTAGCTTCTAAACCAGGAAAAGCCTCACTAAATTAATTGGTTACAAAGATGGTCGTTCTGGCTTTAACTGGAACCAAAGTATCCTTTCCATTTTTTTATTTTTATTTTTATTTATGATGACCCTTGCTCTATATTGTACCTCTGCCCTATAGTCAGCTGGGAGGGACCCGAGCTGTTCAGTCATCTTTCAAGTACAGAAGCAAAAAGGCACATTGAAAAGCTTTTAAAGGATTTGCTGCATCTTATTCTAATATTATTATCTTACTCAAGATTACCTAATAATGTCACTCAGAGGGAGGGGAGGCCCTGGCACAGGGTGCCCAAAGCAGCTGTGGCTGCCCCATCCCTGGAAGTGTCCAAGGTTGGACACGGCTTGGAACAGCCTGGGATAGTGGAGGATGTCCTTGCCCATGGTGTTGGGCTGGAACTGGATAATTTTTAAAGTCCCTTCCATCCCAAACCATTCTGGGATCCTGTTATTGGTTAACTTCCTAGTCACGACATTATTGGGGTTGATACCTTCCAGGCAGCTGTTCTCTGGTTGAAGAGCAGATCAACTCCAAGAAATTGGAGTACTCCCCCTAATTCTTACTAAAATCATTCTTGGGAGACTTTAATTTTAACACATTTATAATCCTTTCTCATTAAATGAGAAGGAATAACTCACTCTCCTGTTTCACCTGGTGATGTATGAAGAAACCACTGAGCTCTTTGAAGGTGCAAGTGGTTTTCTTGGCTCTGCATCCAGGGTGGATGAATTCCATTGCCAGGATTTTACTGCCATACAGACCTTGTCTCAGTGGGCTGCTGTTTTTTGGAATCTGTTCTTGAGCTGCTCTTTTCCCTGCAGGTGGTTCTGCAGAGCGAGCTGGCTGCCTTTGGACACAGAGATAAACTTGTGCCTTTGTGCCTGAGCTTACACAAGCACAGATCACCTGCTGGCCACCAGGAATGTGGTCTGATCTTGTTCTGGCTGACCCCAGTGAAAATGGGAGCTTGCATTGCCAAAACTATTGGAGCATCCAGTGGCTCCAAGGAGTCCAACAGGCTGCAGACAGGTTTGAACCGTCTGAGTGGGAAGGGACTTTCTGTTTTGCAAGCCCTGCAATATTGATTTCAGCACTGCCTGGCTGGGGCAGAGGTAATGTCAGCTCCTGGAGGAACAGCTCTGGCTCTGTCTGGAGGAAAACTTGGGGTTTGTCCATTCTGACATCATAAGAGTAAAAATGGTATTTCCTTCAGAAAGTTCTTAAGGAGCATTTGATGAAAAGAATCCATTTGTAAAGCAAACAATTAAACAGTTACATGTAAAAAGCCATTATTGCTTTAACATAAAGTCATGGAATCACAGAAGGTTTGGGTTGTAAGGGGCCTTAATTTCATCCAGTTCCACCCTCTGGCATGAGCAGGGACAGCTCCCACTATCTCAGATTGCTCCAAGCCCTGTCCAACCTGGCCTTGGATGGAGATTTCCTCCAATTAATTTTTAGTAAAGTGTATGTTTGAGTTTTGGTTGAACTCAAAATTCTGACTTGTTTCACAGTTTCTGCCTGGTGTCGTAAACACTGTATTGGAAAATTATTTGTTTGAGGGAGAGGATGTCGATCCTGGATTTTTATGGCAAATTTTTGAAAGACATATATTTTTATAAAGTTTATGCCTTTAGGCTGTCTTGAAAATACTTGAATAAATACAATCCTGGAGTCCTGGAATGGTTTGGATTGCAGGATCCTTAAAGCTCCTCTAGTTCCACCCCTCTGCCATGGGCAAGGACACCTTCTGCTATTCCAGGCTGCTCAGGGCC
Source organism: Dicaeum eximium (assembly GCA_013396995.1). Lineage (NCBI taxonomy): Eukaryota > Metazoa > Chordata > Aves > Passeriformes > Dicaeidae > Dicaeum > Dicaeum eximium. The sequence continues at coordinate 166,632 of VWZP01004174.1, read as the reverse complement.
TCATCAGGCTGGGCCTTGGACTCCAATTAATAAAATCCATCAAAAGTGTGGGGGATTTTCCTTTCATAAGACACGTGAGGATGTCATACAAGGAATGTTTAAGCCCCTGTGAGGATTTCAGTGCTTGTACTTCCATCAGGCTGGAATTGCACGTTCTCCCAGAGAGATTTTGGGCTGCCTGTGCTAGAGTTGGTTGAGTGGATCAGGCCGTGTCTCCTAGAGGCCTTTATACAAAGCCCTTCTTGCACAGTCAGGAGGTTAAGCTTTATTTCATCCTTTTTCTGCTCTCTGTAATGTCACTTCCCCATATATTATACTGAACCTCATTCAAATACCAATTTATGTAAAAAAAAAAAGAAAAAGCACCAAACAAAAAACCCCTAGAAATGCTGAATCTGAGCTTGATCCTGTAACTTGACTCGCTTCAACCCTACAATGAGATTTTTTAGACAATCATAATTGTTAATTACATAATTATGTACTGTTCATTTCTCTGGAAATGGCACTCATATCATGAACAACTATTGAGTTTTTTGGTTTTATTTTTTTCATTTAGGGTGTGCCCTTGGTAGCCTTTATTTACTACGTGCAATTCAAATGCTGTTTAGAAGACAGGATTGGGAATATTCTTGCTGGAAATTTGGGAATCTCTTTTCTATGTTGCTTATTGCAGTTGTATCTTCATCCTTTCTGGTCTGGGGATGGTATCAGGTACTTGTAGAGGACAGTTTGTTAGATGCTGAAGAATAAATCAAAATCTGGAATTTGGGTGCAACTGCCCCCCACAAGGCAATATAGATATTTACTGATTTTAGGTTTGCAGGTTGAGATGGCTGAGACCTCAGCTCTTTCTGTTTTCATATTGCTTCAAATGGTTGAGTTTGAGCCAAAATTCACACATCTAGAGCTGAAGGATTTTGTGTTTTCACTACCAGTCTCTGGTGAGATAACTGAAGTATTAAAGAGGAGACAGTTTCTGATGTCAGCCCTGCTGCTTTGCTGTTCATTTGTCATACATGGGAATGCTTTTCTCATCCTTCCACATATTCCTGGAGTAAAGGAATAAGCATTATTTCTGGTGGTATTATTCATGACAGCAGAGTGGGAAGTTACTGTTTTATTAGAGAGGCAAATTATACCTCAAGGAAATACGCTGGTCATATCACCTTCCATTTAGAAGGTTGTTCCATATCTGACATGACTGCAAACAAAACAGACAAATTTGGAAATTTTCCCCTATTGGATTAATTTTTATTTTTTAATGTATTGACACTTTTGCCCTTTTTTGGGAGGGGTTACAGTTTCTTAGGTAAGTAGAGTCAGCTGGCTCACAAGGGAAGGGATATAAATACCTGGCCAGGAACTCAGCCTCTGGAGTTGCTCTGTTAATTCATGCCATCCATCTGGGATGCTGCTGATGGATGTCACCTTGTGAACAATGCAGGTGGGAAAATGGAGCATGAGTGTTTTCCAGACAGAGTTTCCTGTAAAAATACCAGGTGATATTTTCAGAGGCCTTTGGCTACCTGAGTGTAAGTGATGTCCTCGTGTATAATACACACAAGCCTGGTGCTTCTCTGTGCCTGGAAGTGTTTGTGAGCACAAATTCACAGCTGGTGCCTTGCTGGCATGGTTTATTAATCAGATCCAATCGATGGCACTCATTGGGAATTCCCTGTGAACACTTCAGAGTGCTCCATGGACAGATTTTGATTGTTTATACTTCCATCAGGCTGGAATTGCATGTGTGTGATTCCTGGTGCATTCCATGCAGTCCTGTGGCCTGAAGGCTTCTGGAATTTGGAGAGTGCCTCATTTGGGATGGATAAAGGGGCACAGGTACAAGAGGGATTCTGCCCCTCTGCCCCACTCAGGTGAGACCCCACCTGCAGAGCTGCCCCAGCCCTGGGGCCCAGCACAGGAAGGACCTGGAGCTGCTGGAGAGAGCCCAGAGGAGGCACCAGGATGATCAGAGGGATGGAGCAGCTCTGCTGTGGAAAAGGCTGAGGGAATTTGGCTTGGTCAGGAGAAGAGAAGGCTTCAGGGTCACCTAATTGTCCCTTCCAGTACCTGAAGGGAGGTACAGCAAAGATGGAGAGAGACTTTGAATAATGGTGTGGAGGGACAGGACACAGGGAATGTCACTTCTCGCTGCCAGAGAACAGGGATAGATGGGATATTGGGAAGGAATTCCTGGCTGTGAGGGTGGGGAGGCCCTGGCACAGGGTGCCCAGAGAAGCTGTGGCTGCTCCTGGATTCCTGGAAGTGTCCAAGGCCAGGCTGGACGGGACTTGGAGCAACCTGAGACAGTGGAAGGTGACCCTGCCCTGAACTGAAAGGTTTTTGAGGTCCTTCCAGCCCAGTCCATTCTGGGATTCTGTGATTTGGAAGGCAGCACTTTGCTTGATGCACTTGGGTTTCAGAGAGACGAATGTCTCTGTGTGTTTGCTCAGTGGTCTCTTCACACTCCAGTTTCCATGGCTGCAACCCAAACCTTTTTCCAGTTTCCCACCTTCCCCACAATTGGAGTATCCTAGTCATTTCTGATGTTCTCATTTAATATGAAACATGTCACAGTGGCAATGTAGCAATCATACATAGTTTGGACTTCACTGAAATACCAATGGATACTGAAATATCCATTTTTGTGGATTCACAAGCCATTTACTTGTTATCAGTGTGCAGTATTTTAAGAGTAGCAGCAGGAAGAGTATCTGTGGGTCAGGTGTAAGTTTCTTGTGCCAGGGTGTAAAAGCATCAATGATTTGTCAGTATTATGAGATGCTTCTCACTGTGTCACATTCCTGTGCCATACCTTATCTTTTTTCCCACTCTCCAGCCTGAGCTCTGCTTTTGGGGTGGATCAGAGCAGAAAAGAGCAGCTTTGTGTTTCTTGGAGAGCCATTAAATTTACTCCTGGAGAGGCAGGAGCTGTCCAGGTTTTCTCCCCTTCAGATACATGTTATCACACATTAACTTATCTTGATTAATTCTGCACCAGATATGGGAGCAGTTCCCTGGAGTTCTTGTGAAAATGAGAGGGACCTGCTATCTCCCCATCATCCTCCCTCGGCGTCAGAGTGTCTGTCTCTGGCATGACTGGGAGCCAAGGGAAATTGCTTGACATCACTTCAATTTCTGAATCTCTCGGCAGCAGGAGTTTGGCACTGGGAAGGTGAATTCCAAAGCCAGTTTTATCCATTGGATGGTACAGATCATGTTGACACACTTCCTTTGCTCCTTGTACTAAATCTTCCAGGAAGACTTCCCCAGGTGAAGTCACAGCAGCTTGAAAAGTGGAGTATTTTCTTTTTTTTTTTTTTCTTTCCCCTTTTCCTTCTCTGTTTTTTTTTGCCAGAGGTAGGCAGATGCCACCCTCCTCCCATCTAACCCCAGCCTTTTCTCAATACCATCAAATTGTGATTCTGGTCACTGTAAGATCCAGATATTTTTCCCAGTCTGAGGTAAATCCTCTCCTGTGTAATACAAGCAAATTAATGAACTTTGGATAGAAAGTCACATTTCTAAGCCATGATTTCAGTATCATATCCAGGTAATAGGTCTGCATGTCTTCAAGACAGCATTTATTAAAACATGTCACTTTTGGCTCATTTTAGTTGATGGAAACCTCCTTTTTAAAAAAAAAAAAACCCATTCAAATAGCCTAGTTTCTGCTGGGGAAACTTTCTTCTGAATTGAGCATGAAATGCATTTTTTTTTATTCAGAAAATCTGTTTCAGATGTGTTTCAGATTTTTGCTTTGATCAACAAACAAGTTGCCAATCAGCCTATTGAAATTCACTTTTCTGAAGGAGACCAAAAGAAAAGAAAAAAAAATGTTTTAGGAAGTTCATTCCGAGTTTTGTTTCTTCAGACACCACCTCAAAGCCACTTTACCAAAGAGATTCCCCCTGAAATGGCTGGTGTCTGTCTTTTTGTCTTGGTTTTTGTTTTTCTTTTTTTCTTTTTTTTTTGGCTTTTCATTTTTGTTGTTCTTCGACAAGATTATCTCAGCAGTGTCAGAAAGGACCTGACTTAGCCAGAACAGCAGCAGTTAATGAAACCCAGCCTCTGATCCGGGTTTTCCTCCCGAGACTCTGCTGAGTTTATTTTGCCATTCTTGAGAGGTGGTTGCTTTTCCAGTCAGCTCTGCCTTTGATATCCCAGCTAAGTAAAGCTGCTAAATTTGTCCTGGCTGTGTTTTCTTTTTGAGCATTTTCTGGACAAGTGTTTCAACTCTTCCTTTCCTGTCCTGTCTGATATCCAGGGATAAACACACCCAGACACACACACACACATGCTGGTTTATCCTGAATCCTGGACTCAATGCTGCTTTCATGTGATTAGAGCCTTCAAATCCTTCTTTCATTCCAGTTTGAAGGAATATTTGACATTTTTGATGCCATCACTATAATTCCTGTCTTGCCCAAAGTGCATTTCATCATCATTTCCTCATTTTTGTATTGTTGCAGGAGGTTTGAGTGAGGAAATTTTTCTTTATTGTGGTAGAACTTAAAGAGAAATGGCAGAACGAAGCTGGAGAAATGCTCAGTTCTCATGATTTGCCTTTTGAATTCTTTACTCAATAGCAGTAAGAATAACACAAGTTTTGGTGTTCCATGTATACAGAAAAGTATTTTTCATTTAATGGGGACACTAAGTCATGTTTAAGGGTAAAAATGTATCAGCAGCACAATTATTTTAAAAACAAAATTTTAGAAGCTTCTTTTAAGAAGGAGGAGGAGCAGGAACTTCGAAGAGGGAAGTTCTGCTTTGCTTAGACTGCCAATACTTTGATTATTTCTACATTGGCCTCTGTTCACTTTGGATTTCCACATGTTCTTCTGTATAGATACAGAGTGAACTCTTTCAATCACCTGGAAAATTGTGTATTTTAGGATCTTGTGTGCTTTTAAAAATGAAACTGGACTGTTCTTTCAAACATCGCTCCAAACACCTTGTCCTAGAAGAAATTGGTAACAGAAATAAGTCCAGAATTTGGGAATCTTGAGGTGCTCAAGGACTTTCTCTGCCCTCATTTTTTGGCACCCCATGAAGTCTGTGATGTGGATTTAACAGCTGCCACAGTTACATGAGGGGTGTTTTCTAAAATTGCTTCAATTTATAAATTGACAGTGCAGCCATGATTTTAATCATGATATTATTGAGGTCTGAGGAGGACATAGGAGCAATTCCCAAGGTTTCTAAAACAGCCATTTGGCAATTATATGTGTATTATATTATTTGCTGGGTGATTTTTGGTTTTTTCTACATCAGTAGATCCAGAGATCTACTGATCCAGATCCAGGGGCTTTGTGGAGAGCTGGACACTTGGTCTCCATCTGGAACATTTATTTATCACCTCTTTGTTCAAGTCTTACTTGGAGGTGCCTCCTAAAATGATGTTGAGTCCATCTCACTTATGGCTGACAATGTTTTAACAAGAAGTAACTCCAGTTTAATAGAGGGTGGAGACTGAAGCACCCATAAATTAAATGCAATGTGGGCAGGAGATGGAAAGATGGGAGATAACCCAAAATCCTTGGAGGCTCTGTCTAGCCTGTCCTCTGCACAGTAAGAAAATGAGGTGGCAGGACTGAAGGAACATAAGGAGAAGGAGGGAGCAGCAGAGAGAGAAGGAAAAGCAAAAGAAACCATGAAGCAAAAATACTAACTTATAAAATGGGTTTGGAGCAAAGAAACCATGCAAAAAATTAATTTATAGAATAGGCTTTGGAGCAAAAGAAACCATGAAGTAAAAATATTAATTTATAGAATGGGGCTTGGAGCAACCCATTCTAGTGGAAGGTGTCCCTGCACATTGCAAGGGGTGGAACAGGTTGATCTTTAAGGTCTTTTCCAACCCAAACCATTCTGTAATTCCATGATCATTTCCATATGCAGGGAGTGCCCTTTTGCCAGCTAATAGGTTTTATTTACAAGGGGAAGAATTCTCATGTAAGTAAAGATTATTTAAGTAGTGACAGATCTTTTAAACCCTAAGTCATCCTGGACAGAGTAGATCAGTTTACACTGAAAATTCAGAAGATTTTAGGTAGTTTTCAGTACTCCTAAAAATCCTAGCACGGTTTTTTTTCCCAAAACTTCAACATTTTGAATTACAGTTTTGAGAAATACTTCTTTCTCTCTCTTTTTTTTTTTTTTTTTTCTTTTTCTCCTCCTCCTCTTGCTTAAGTTTAATTTTTACTGCCAGCCTTGGTGGTGTCTGTTCTGGAGAGTAGCAGGAAAAGCTGATAAGGGCATAGGACAGAAATCTTTGTGCTTATCTCCCTGCAACACATGGAGCTGAGAGTGCATCCTTTTCCTGTCCTAGGACAGGAGACGTAAACTGACCATCTCCTGACAGCAGTGACTTCAAACAGAGCCTCCAGCATCCAGAGGGTAGGAATCTTCTCTCAACTTCAGGGGCCAGCTAGGTGAAAGTGGGTCACTGGCTGTTTAGAAAGTGGGGTTTGTGCCAGAAAGAATTTAAAAAAAAAAAAAAAACAACCCACCACATTTCTCTAACTGCTGGGTCGATAGACATCTCTGTAGATATTGTGGTGTTTTGTGGTGGTTTTTTTTTTTTCCCCCAAAGGGCATAAATTCAGCCTGACTCTTAATTGTTTGTTTAGACTTTCATCAGAAGGTGAATTAAGTTTAAAACTAGGAAAAGGAAAAAAGTAGATTCCAAGAGAGTTTTATAAAATCAGAATTTCGCTGTCAGATTTGGAACAAAGGTCAGACAAAAATTGTCCTCACAGAAGTGGTTATTTGGACAGTGTTGTTACAGATAAACATTCTTTTATGTATTGTCTTTATGTGACCTAAAAGTGAAGGGTCTAAGGCAGAGGGAATGGGAATTGGAGCAAAGAGAACCTTCCACCAGGAATGCCTGAGCTGTGCCAAGCCTGGGCTGTGACTCCAGGTTGGGAACCAATCCTTGGAAAATTGCAAACACAGGAATTGGTTAGAGCAGCTCACTTGTTACACTTAATAACAGTTAGGGCTCATTCCTAATTTTCACCATTAGGAAAGGCACAAAAAGTCCCAGCTTTTCTGGCTCCATGTGAAAATCTTCCTCAGTGGCCAAAACCCAGGAAGAGAAATGAAGGAAGAAAACCAGGAGTCCCCACGTGAAATATTGATGCTGAACTGTTTGGGACAAACTGCTTCAGTGCTTCCCAGGCCTTGGTGTCCCTGTGTGGGACAGCCCAAGAACTCCATGGTAATGCCAAGTTCAACACAGAACACAGAACAGTTCAATCACAATGGGAAAGAAGCTTTGGAAGTGTTTTTCTTTTCATTAAGTGCCTGCCTGGCAGCCTGACCCTTTCCAGAGTGGCTTTGCTCTGGAGTCTCCCTTCAGAGAGCACCAGATCTTCATTTTCCCAGAAATCCTGGGACTGCACAGGTTTCCCAGCTCTGACAGCAGCTCACATCAGCTGAAGGTGCAGCCTCATTCTGTGAACATTTATTTATTGCTCTGACATTGGCAGGCCTTGCTGAGGCAAGTCTCATCTGCTTCATATGTTCACTTGGAGACCTCACCAAGGCTGAAGAAACAGCGATGATCTCATCCTTTCCCTTTGTTTCAGGATTCACAACAGTTCCTCCAGAATGATTGATTTGTTTTATTTTTTTTTTACAGTCGCTTCTAGTAAATGTGAAGGCTGGAGGAATTAGGAGTATTAAATCTCTACGGTTTTCAGCTCTAGGCTGGGATTTGAGGTTTACTACAGTCTTTAATCTCAGTTTGTGGTCACATAACTTTGATAAAGGCTGGCTTTGAGTGGAAAACCCACAAACTTCTATCTCTTCCCTTCTTCCAGTCTGATATTCCTGTCCCAGCAAACCTCAAATAACTTCCCAAATGCAGCTCAGGCAGTGCAGAGGAGCTCTAGGACCCTTCAGCAGTAGGATGAATGGAATCCCTGGAGTCATGTGATTAATCCCATTATAATCCTAATTTCCTAGTTCTTTTCCAGTCCCTGTGCATCAGATGCAAACTGTACCCAGTGGGGTTGGCTAATCTGTCATCGATAGCAGGCTCTCAGCTGCCTCTGCAGGTCTTTTGGTGGTTCCAAAACCATCCTCAAACCTTTACATCGTTCTTCTTCCATGGCTCTCTGCACTCCAGGATTCACATTATTGTCAGCTCTGCTTTAAAGACAAAGCACAGCTTCTGGGGCATATTGTAAAAGCTTTTCCTAAAGGGTTGTGAATCTGAGACAGGGTTAAATTTGTTGAGATTAAGGGTTTTCTGCAGTCTTCAAACTAGTGATGGACTAAAGGCCTCAATTTTGGATTCAAAATCCAAATACAGGGATGCTGAGTTTTCTGAGGAGCTGCAGCTGGGAGTTCAGCTCCCAGTTTACACCCACATCCCCTTTTCTCCAAGGCAGGAAAACTGGGAACTGCTCTGAGCACAGGGTGTGAAGATCCCAGCCTGGGAGGGAACGTTCTTGTACACAGCTCACCCTTCCCCTGGACTTGGCACAATGAGCTCAGCTTCCTCCCTCTGAATCATTTTTACCTTCTGCAGGAGCACAGAGTTGCCTGGCTAGGTGGTGAACTGGGGTAGAAGATGCAGAGGCAGAAATTTGGATGGTAATTAGAGTTATGGATGGTTTAGGTTGAAAGGGATCTTAAAGATGATCTAATTCCACCCCCTGCCATAGGCAGGGACACCTTCCACTATCCCAGGTTGTTCCAAGCCCCATCCAGTAGCTTGTGTAAGAAATTTGCCATTTGCTGTCGAGCCTGAAGAAAAACTCAAGTAGCTGTTGGTTCTGCAAAAACTTCTGTCCTCTCTGAAGGATCCTGACCTGCAACTGGAACTTATCCCCAGCCTTCCACATCACTTAGCCTCTGTCTGAAAGGCCACATTACCCAGTAATTCCTGTTGGATATTGCAGAGGCTGTCACTCATCTCTGGAGCTGCCCAGCAGCGTGGTAGGAGCCGTTGTTACGTGAGTCCCATCAGCTTTTCCGTGCCCCGGGACATTTGGGAAGCAAATCCCACCACCTGCCAGGGATTTCAGGGCTGTCGGTAAATTCCTTAGTTCCTTGAGAAGTGTTGCCATGGAAGGTGGCCTTTTATTCCTGTTTGTGCTGGCTTGTCTGCATGAGTGTCAATAGCAGCATCAGAGTGGGCAAAGTGAAACCTGTCAGTAGCTGCCTCCCGATGTTAACGTTGGCAGCAGCTCCTCGGAACTCTTGCAGGGAAGTAGCTCCGGTGGCCAAATTCTTTCAAAATTCAGATATTACCTGTTTGAATGGTTAACTCCTTCAGGAGAGCTCTCAATCCATTTCCAAGCTGCTGTGCAGGTTTCTTTATGTAGGAGGTAATTTAGGAGAGGACCTAAGAGCTCGTGAAATCCATCACCTTTTCTCCGAGAGGGATCAGCTCTGCTCACCTGGGTCTTGACAGATGTATTTATTCAGAAATCCCACTATAACTGGGATTTGCAGGCTTTGCACAGGCTGTTGTGTGCCTGACTAAACATGGAAAGGCTTCTCCAGCTCTGTTAAAAAATGCATCTCTGTTGCTTCTGTTTACAATCATTATTTCTTTACCACAGGGAGTAGAACATGGAGGTGAGACCATCGTTCTCTCCCAGCCTTTGACATTCACGTGGCTCTAGGAATCATAAACCCCAAATCATGCATTCCTGCCTGTGTCCCTGGTTAAGGCTTTAATAGCTACTGGCACTCCAGGCTGAGATGAGGCTGGCAGATTTTCAGGTTTTCTCAATCATCAAGGCTAAATTACCATTTTTCTCCTTACAGCAAATATAACCTGACCAGCCCTCAGTGTGAATCATGGCAGGCTCAGACTCTGAATCTGTAGTCTGGCATCTTAACCATTACTGTGACCCTGAACCAGCAGATTGTTGCTGTGCCTGACCTTTCCTTTGAACATATTTTAGGGAGTTAAACCGGAAAAGACATTTAATATTGTTTAGAAAGTGTGTGTGGGAAGGGGGGAGTAGGTGGATAGGGCAGGTTGAAAGATGAAGGTGCTGGAGCACCAGGAGAGGCTGAGGTAGCTGGGAAAGGGGCTCAGCCTGGAGAGAAGGAGGCTCAGGAGGGACCTTGTGGCTCTGCACAACTCCCTGAAAACAGATTGTAGCCAGGTGGGGGTCAGGCTCTTCTCCCAGGGAACAAGAACCAGGATCAGAGGAAATGGATCCCCCACAGAAGTAAATTCCCTCCCAAATTCTGCTTGGAAGTGAATGAGCAAACCCCTTTTGAATTTCTGGAGACAGCATCAGGAACCCTTCCCATTCCAGCCATATGGACTAGACTGAGCCAGGTCTGGCTCCTTCCACCCTTCCAGCTGTTTTTTAATTCCCAAACGTGGCCTTTCAGAGGATGTCAAACAGGTGCCTTCACTTCCACGTTGGGAAAGCAGTGATGCCTGGCTGTGCTGAGTGGGATTTGTAACAATTACACTGTTATTAATTGAAAAGCAGCTTGAATACACACACACAAAACTTGTAACAAGAATTCCCAGAGCGGCGTCCCATGGTGAACTCCCTCTGAGCCCAAGCAGAGAGAAAAATCCAAATTTGTGCTTTTTAACTCCTACAGATGTGCAGCAAACGAGGGGGAGACGATTAGGGAATAAAGAATGTGGTCTCTCTCCAGGGAGTTTAATCTGTCCTGGTGACTCCAGGTTTAGCAGGAGATACAAATGGTTCTGTTTCGCTGCTTTGTTTGAATGTTGTTTTGTTTGTAGTCTGCCCGAGGTACTAATTGGTGTTTTACAAGTAGAAATACAAAGGTGTCTGCCCTGAAGAACTCACTAACAAAAAGCACTGCAGCACCGTCTTAATGACAGTCAGATTTTCTGCCTAATGAACCAATCGCTTTGATAAAATCTCTACCTCCTGGTGAATTCCCTGCTTTGATTTCCCCCTCGACTCCCATCTCCTTTTACACCTCACTTTGTATTCTTTTTCACCTCTGCTTTAAATTTTGGGGGCGGTTTCACACTCTAATCAACATTTTACAGTGCAGCTCCTGCAAAGAAAGTGAATCACCTCTTTCATTAGGAACAAACAACGCCGGGCTGGTGTTGCAACAGTGGATATTTCAGCTGAGAAAGTGGAAGCCCCTGGCCTGGCACTGGATTTTAAGAGGGATGGTGGGCTGTCATTAGCTTTTAATCCCTTCAACATGCTGCGGTCGCTAACAGGTTGTAACACGGATGGCAGTGCCTGCATTTGCAATGCTCGTAGCCAGGATAAGAATTGAACAATTCCTCCTCTTCAGTCCTCTCTTGGCCTCTTACCACCTCTGACTTAGCACGGATTCTTGGTTTTTTCCTTCAGGAGGTGTTGATTGCTGCAAAAATAGTCGTGGTAATGGTTGCCATCGGCACCTTACTCTCACCGCTCCATTTGGATGTTGTTGTCGCTTTTCCAGAGGTGATTTTCTCTCTGGAAGAGGGTCTGTGGCTGCTTCTTGTCTGCTTCAGCACAAAATATGATTCTAAATGCTCTTTGGTGGTCATTTATACTGTTGTTACTGTTTTCCTGTTTCTCATTGTGCCTGCTTCCACCTTAAATCAACACCTCCTTTTAGCACAAGTCGTGTTTGCATGAAGGAGGTGAAAAATGAGAAATCAGATTAAGGGTAGTTGGAATTAATGGTAAATAGTTCTGGCACACTTGATTTTGGGGAGCTTTGGACCAATCAGTGTTATAGGGATTTCTTTTTAACCTCTATCTGTGTGATATATTGCTTTCTAAATTGTTCAACTTCTTTTAGATACGGTATTTTAGACATACAGAGGCATCAATAACATCCAGTAACAGGCTGGATGAACTGCTGAAATAACATCCTGACTTTCTAATTTTATACTATTTCATATTAGGTTCTTTTTTACCCAAGTGCATTTCTTTTTATTTTTCAACACTGAATTATTTTGGTTTTATTTCAACTACTTAAAGGACTGCTTCATTTTTAGCCTGGCTTCCAGGTCAGTTAAAGAATAGATTTTTTTTTTTTGAACACTCACCATCCTTGGAAGTGTTTGGAAGATGTGGATGTGGCACTTGAGGATGTGGTTTATGGGTGAACATGGTGGTGGTGCCAGATTGACTTTTCCAACCTTAATGATTCCATGATTCAGTGATTTTTTTTGTTCTATTCCATCCTCTCTCAGTGATTGGAGGCACAAATCACAGGCAGACAGCAGTCTCACAAATATGAAGTTCCTACTCTTTGTGAAAATAAATGGTTGCTTGAAAAGGAAAGACAAATTGTTTTCCCACCTAGATTCATCAGAGAATCAGAAAATCCACATGGAGGAAAGGTGTTAGAAACTCCATGACCACAGTTCCAGCTTCTATCAGAACTTCAGCTTCATGTTGGGCTGATACATCCCTGACAGGAGGGTGCAGTCAGCTGGGGGATCAGGTTCTTCTCCCAGGTGACAAGTGACAAGACCAGAGGAAATGGCCTCAAGCTGCACCAGGAGAGGTTTAGGTTGGATATTAGGAAAAATTTCTTCATGGAAAAAGTTGTCCATCCCTGGCACAGCTGCTCAGGGCACTGCTGGAGTTCCCATCCCTGCAGGGATTTAAAAGCTCTGTGGCTGTGGCACTTGGGGACTTGGCTCAGTGGTGGCCTTGGCAGTGCTGGGGAATGGTTGGACTCGGTGATCCCAGAGGGCTTTTCCAACCTCTGTGATTCCACAACTCTTTTCCTTTGCTTACCTGCAGACCGCAGAGCGTTAGGAGCAAATGAGACATTGGGAACAAATTGGTCTTCCCTTTAATCTGACGTTTCCTCTCGAATCTTCATTTTGCTGCTTATTCCTGGAGGAGTTTGCTGCTGAGCTGTGATGAGCATCCCATTCCCACTCCTTTTCCAGAGCTCCTGTGCCAGGAGACGTTCCGGCTTGGAACGCGGGCGCTGCCTGCGGGGTCGCCTACCTGGCAATTATTTGTATTGTTTTGTAGCCACTCAGAGCTTTAACCTGCAAGTCCCTTGGGGCACAGGTTCTGTGTTTTGTGTGGTTCACTGGGCAACCATAGAGCTCTTGACTCCCCTCGGGGCTTTACACAAAGCGTTAATAATAAAATCCTAGGAAATCTATCTGGAATTGCAGGCACGGGGATTTTCTCATTGTCGTTTTTTTGCGTTGCTGCGGAATCTTTATGCAGTTCCATAAAGCTCGTACTTGTTGTCAAGAAAGACAAGTGTTCCTTTAAAACTCAACCAGACCAAAACCAGGAATGCAGTTATCACCAAAACAATTTTTAAAAAAAGAAGGGAAAGCACCCTGGAGCCAGGCTGGGAGAGCTGGGGGTGCTCACCTGGAGAAGAGAAGGATCCAGGGAGAGTTCAGAGCCTCTTCCAGAACCTAAAGGGGCTTCAGAAGAGCTGGAGAGGGACTTGGGACAAGACACAGGGAATGGCTTCCCACTGCCAGAGGGCAGGGATGGATGGGATATTGGGAAGGAATCCTTCCTTGTGAGGATGGGGAGGCCCTGGCACAGGGTGCCCAGAGAAGCTGTGGCTGCCCCTGGATCCCTGGAAGTGTCCAAGGCCAGGTTGGACAGGGTTTGGAGCAGCCTGGGATAGTGGAAGTTGTCCCTGCCCATGGCAGGGGTGGCACTGGAAGGGCTTTAGGTTCCCTTCCAACCCAAACCTCCCTGTGATTCCATGAAAAGCAGAGCAGAAGTACAGAGGTCAGCAATGGAAAGCAGCCCAAAGGCAAAGAAGTCCAAGGATGGGTTTGAAGGTGGAAAATGAAGCTCTTTACTCCCAGGATGGGAATTCAGTGTAAACCCAAGAGCAGGCTAGACAGATTTGGATGTGAAACAATAATAAATCAAATGTTTTCATCTTTAATGCTTGGGAGATCAGGACTGGATGGGCCATGAGCAGAAAAGCTGAGATGAGATCCTGACTGTGAGGCTACAAAGTGTCTTAACATTATAGGATCAGAGAATCACAGAAGGGTTTGGGTTGGAAGGGTCCTTAAAGATCATTGAGTTCCAGCCATGCCTTGGCTTTTTATGAGTTTTGAAGGACAAGACCTCTCTTCTTGAACATTTAAAATTTTCTTTACCCCTGAAGCAGAAATGGGAAATGTCTGTCCTGTACATGCTGATCTGAGCTGTTCTCTCCTCAAATGACCTCAGGTTAAACCAGGTGAGTTGTTCTGCAGGTTGGCAGAGCCAAAGTCGTGCCAGGGATGGCAGATTTCACAAAGTGACCATGAGGATCCTTTGTCCTGGGTCACAGCAGACGTGCTCTGTCTTGCTCAGGCTGCAGGGCTGGGTGAGACATTCTGGCACTCTCAGGCTCCAGAGATTATCCATAAATTAGTGCCAAATGCTCCATTACATGTTTTCCAGCTGTTTTGTGCTTGAAATGTGCTGTTCACTTTCCTGTTCCTAGTGGGGATCACCTCAGTTTGGTGTTTCAGGACAGGATCAGTGGTGGGTGGATGTAAAATCAGAATTTCAGAGTATGGTCATCACTGTTGACCTACTCAAGGCTGTAAAATGTGGAGATTTAACCACACTTTCTCCCTCCTCTTTCCTCAACATTATTCCTTCTCTGTACATTCCATACATGCCATCTTTCTCCATCCCAATAACCACTCCAAACTGATCATTTATTCTTTTCTTCCCTTCTTCATCCTCCTTTATGCTTCCTTGGCTCCGCAGCAGAATTCTGCTTGAGCCTTATTAGAAACCTTTGTCTAATTGCTTTGGCACCTAATTTTTCAGTATTGAAGGGATACCCAGGACTCATAACACTTCTTAGGAAGTGTGCAGGAGCTTGGAAGAGCTGTCTTACAGTAGGAAGCCTCAGGAACCGGAAATATTTTATTTGCTGCTGAAATAAGAGCAAGTTTTTAGGTTTTCCCTGATTACTGTTACCATTCCCTACTGGCTGTTGTGGGGTGTGTGGATGGAAACCTAGGAATAGGAACCTAGGAATAGGTTCTCTCCTTGTCTCCTCCAGCAGTTTTTTCATCCTAAATGATGTCATTATGTCGGTGTTGCATCTTGCTCATGGTTACAGTCATCCTGTCTTTCCTTCCTTCAGTGCTCCCCTTGCCAGAGTTAATTTAGAATCAAATTATGAGCCCTTCACCTCTAATTGTGAGATTTCTTGTAGTGTTCTCTGTGTAAATACTCACAACTGGTCGTGGTAATGAGCAGGGGAAAAGCAGCAAAGCCTGGAAATCCAAATAAAGTCAGAACATTTTGCGTCTTCTTTAAAACACAGCGCTCACCTTTGCTTTTGTGCTGCCTTGGAGGAGAATCTGTGCCTCCAGGAACTTGGAAGCTGCAAGCGAGCACGGAACGACGCAAGTCTCTGCAGAAACGGGGCTGTGATAACTTGGCTTTTTTGGCCTACATTTCTCAGTGGTTATTATTTGTTAATTATGTTGTAGAGTGCTCACAAGTGGGCTAATTGCTTCCCCAGAGAGCTTGCAAGGAAATGATGGACAGAACAAGGGCAGGATGTTACACATCTCAGATAGTGAGAGGGTGAGGTAGGACACGGGCAAGATGGGTAGGGAAACACTTGGAGCAGCATTTTGAAGCTGAGAGGAGAAGAGTTGTGTTGGTATTTGGAGAGGAGGATGAGTCCCAGTTGGAATTGATCTGAGGAGCTGATTGTCAGAAGAGTTGTTTAAGGAAGCACCGAAACTAAAGGCAGAAATGAAGAAGAAATGCAAGAATTATGAAAAAAAAAGGCTGCAGAGAGGTTGTACCTGGCTGGGTTATAGTCACTGGGCTGTGCTGTGGGAATCCTTGAAAACAAGGATAAGATCCTTATGGACTGTAGGCACACTGCATGAATGGTATTCCTTAAAAAATAAACCCAGTTCCTCAGACAAACTCCTTTCTTCAGACTCTTATATATGGGAGGAAAGGAAAAATATGTGCATACACAGCCCTGTTGTTGTATTTCAAATTTATTCTCATTCTTGCTGTTCATGTTTCTGCATCTGTCTTCTAGCCTACACAGGAGGGCCCTGCTGGTATTTATGATATTTCTGGTCTGTCCTGCCCCAAATTGTGAAGTTCTGATTCATTTCCCTGTGCTCTGAGTACCCCTTTGCACCTGCTTAGAGGAAAGGAACCAAGCCTGAGGAAGGCACACTAAAAAGTGACAACAAAGTGACACAAGGTATTTCTCGGGCTCCTGGGCCATTGCTGGTGCTGAAAAACAGGAAATGTCTGTCCCCTTGCCCAGAGGTTTGGATCCATGGATCAGCTCTCCCACAAATCACCCTCTCAGATCAGAGGAGTGGAAGAGGCTCAGGTGTTGATTTTCCTTTTGAGAAGCATTTTCTGAGGGGAAGGGGAAAGGAGCCAGGCTTTGGTTTAAATTATCTGCTTTGAGTGCTCCTGGAAGCACTTTATTTGTACACAGATCTGCTTTTCTACATTTATTATTAGAAAAGAGCCAGAAGAGGAGTTTGACATAGGCAGATGCTGTGACTGTGCTTGCTCTTGGAATTGCTACCAGAACTCCTTTCTCTCCTCTGGTTGCTTCCAATGGTTTTTATTCCATTCTTTCTCTCAGCATACCAAACCTTCAGAGCCCTCATTGGTACCTTTGCTTGTATTCACAGTCTGGCTGGCCAAGCCCACTTGTTACTTCTTTTGGGGTTCTTCTGTACCTGTAGAGCACAGGAAGAAATCCTGAACTTGAGAATCAGTGAGGGTTTGGTCTCCTGAATCCTTTATAGCAGCTGCCCATTCCACACACATTACAAAGGGGTAATGAAAAGTGCACAGGACATGTGGAGAAGTCGTGGATTGCTTCTGAGCATGGCACAGTACCCACAGTACTGGGGACAGGGGTGACTGTCCTGGACTGTTGAAGACTTTTTAGACATTTAGGGTCTGGATTCAGGATTAACAAAACAATCTGCACTGATTTGCATCCTGGGCTGATCCCCAGTGTGGGCAGCAGGGGAGGGGGGGTTTCTGCCCCTCTGCCCCACTCAGGTGAGACCCCACCTGCAGAGCTGCCCCAGCCCTGGGACCAGCAGCACAAGGACCTGGAGCTGCTGGAGAGAGCCCAGAGGAGGCCACGGAGCTGCTCCAAGGGCTGGAGCCCCTCTGCTCTGGAGAGGCTGGGAGAGCTGAGGAATAAAATGCTCCAGGGAGAGCTCCAAGCCCCTTGCAGGGCCTAAAGGGGCTCCAGGAGAGTTGGAGAGGGACTGGGGACAAGGGATGGAGGGACAGGACACAGGGAATGGCTTCCCACTGCCAGAGGGCAGGGATGGATGGGATATTGGGAAGGAATTGTTCCCTGGGAGGGTGGGGAGGCCCTGGCACAGAGTGCCCAGAGAAGCTGTGGCTGTCCCTGGATCCCTGGAAGTGTCCAAGGCCAGGCTGGACAGGGCTTGGAGCAACCTGGGATAGTGGAAAGTGTCCCTGCCATGGCAGGGGGTGGAACTGGAAGAGCTTTAAGGTCCTTTCCAACCCGAACCATTCCATGTTTTTTCTCCTGCCCACTTCTTTAAAATCCAGTATCTGAGACTCCTGGTGGTTTGATTCCTCACAGATCTGTCACAGAAGTGCTGCTGGGTCAGGTCTGGGTTTGATGTCCCAGCCCCACGTGCAGGCGAGTGGAATTCCAGGGTTATTTCCATCCTTGTTCATCTGGGATACCTCTGTGAAGGATCTCGAGGCACCTTACAAACACTGTATGAAACTCTTAGCTCTGCTGTGCGTTTCATGCAGTTGATCAGGCATGTTCTGTGCTTTGATAACCTGTGCCAGAGCTGGAGGGAATAACTCCTCCAGGGTTTCCCAGCAGCTGGGAAGAGAACTTGGGAAACATGACCTTCCCAGTCCTGCGCTCGCTTTGCTGGACTGTGCTTCCTCTGTTATTCAAGGTGAGGACAGAACAGTTAGAATTGATTTAGGTGCTTTTTGGGAAGATGAAGTCACTGTGTTTGGATCTCTGCATCGTGCCAATAGAGAGATCCTAGGGGAAATCTCTTCTTTGAGTTTTGTTTATATCCAGTCTAAGGCACAGATGTAATTTGCAGGGAAATGAGCTTGTGCTGGCCTCAGCAGAGGAGCTGGAGTGGAATGAGATGTCACAGGGATATCTAAGTGTCTCTCAAGATATGAAAAGGATTTTCTCTGCCATGTACTGAGTTTTCTAACTCTTTCCTTATGTGCCTTCAGCCTTCTGCACCTCTTAGGAATTGTCCCATGGTGTGTATTCACCCTTAGCCTCAGCTCCTGGATTTTACTCTCTGCCTTTGTTGTGCAAAAACTTAAATAAATAGTGTTTTTTTTCCTGAAAAGTGTAAGAACAGTAGGAGGAAGTGTGTGTGTGTGCCCTGTGGGACATGGTGCCGGGATTCCCAAGCTGCCCTTGGAAGTACAGGTGCTGTGGCCTGACCAGGATCTGCTCAGGACAGCTGGAATGAATCCCCAGGACTATCATTGCAATCAAGTCCCTGGCCAAAATTTAATCCGTTGCACTTTTGCAACCCTGTTGTTTCCTGTTCTGCTGGTGTTTGCAGGCTGGAGGCAAAACCTGGCTGAGTGTCACAGCTTTATTGTGCAGCTCCTGTTTCACTGATGGGATCAGGCTGGGCTCCAGCTCATCCTACACCCCTGGAAATGGATTGTTTGTATCACACACAAATGGCATTTTGCATACCAGGAGTATTCAGCAAGAGAGGTGGGGGTTTTCTGTTGTGTGAATTATAAGAGTGAATGAAAATTGCTAAAATTGGCCACTTGGTGAGGTACAGGATGAGCTTTTGACAAAAATATAAAATAGAAGGACGAGACAGGCTGGGAGAATTTGGATGTGGTTTTAATAGAAACGCATCACCACAGAATTTAAAACTGAAGTAAAAAATGGAATCAGCAAATACAATGTAAATGAAAATCAAGCACCTGTAGATTGCTGCAGTGGGGTGAAATGGGTGCTGTTATGTGGTGATAAAACCTCCTCATTAGGATGTGGTGCCATATCCAAGGCCAGGCTGGATGGAGCTTGGAGCAGCCTGGGGTAGTGCCAGGTGTCCCTGCCTTTGATAGGGGTGGAATGGGATGGGCTTTAAGGTCCCTTCCCACCCAAACCAGTCCATGGTTCTGTAGTCAGAATAGGGATATCCTGAAGGGTGGTAAAACCTCTGTCTTTGGAGGTTTCCATGACTCCACTAAAAAAAGTGGAGCTGGTCTAGCACTCTCAGTAGCTCTGCTCCAGAGGTCAATGATTCTATTAATAACCTCCAGATTATTTTAGGCATAGATTTACTACAATAAAATTCCTTGGCCTTTTGATCGCTAGAGAAACAATCTGCTCTTTCGTAGTTGCAAGTGTAGCAAAAATGAATAAATGAATCTTCATAATTTCATGGAAAAACATTATATTTTTAAAAACATTTTTCCTTGTCCCCTTTCCATTAATTACTTCCTAACCTCTCTTCTTGTCCTTGCTGGGTTAGAGACAGCTGATGGCTCATGTGGAGTGTAGAAGTTAATATCAACTGCAAGACAGCACCTGATGTTTCAATAAATTCTGGCACGGAGTTTATTTTAACAAACAGGAAAGTACTTCTCTGTAGTAATTGGAACTTGTCCTTTTGACAAGTGTCATGTCACCCAGCTATTGGACATTCAGGATTTTCATTCCATTTCCTATCAGTGGATTCATTGTTCTATTGGTACTCAGGATAAATAATAGTAAAATTAAACCTTCCTATGGATGTGTGGTTTGTCCTGGTGATCACACCACCACGGCCAACAAGAAATAGAAGTTGCAGGAGACCCGAATTTTTACCACTTTTGTCCAGGTTGAGTATCCCTGCTTCCAATCTCTTTCATTAAACCCTCATTTATTTTTACAGGCTGCCCATGGAAGTGGTGGAATCATCATCCCAGGAGAGATTTAAAAGCTGTGTGGATGTGGCACTTGGGGACATGGGTTGGTGATGGCCTTGGCAGTGCTGGGGAATTTTTGGACTCAGTGGTCTGAAAAGGCTTTTCCAATCTTAACAATTCTGTGATCATCAGGAGGTCAAATTGTATCCCTCTTTAGGTTTTTGAAGTATTACAGGACTGAAAGATGCTTCTGGAATCCAGATCCCACATTTTCCATTCCAAGCAAGGATTGACTCCCCCTAACATTTCCCTGGTAGTTGTCTGAGTTGCTTTCAGTGCTTGAGACTCCCAGTGGTTGCTGAGGCTTCACAAAGATCCTGATGTCTCCTAGTGGCAAAGTTTTCCTGTGGATAACTCCATCCTGTGGAGAATTTCCATCTGCTGCTTGTCCTTTTCCTCATGAGCACCAGGGCAATTGTCTCGTTTTCCCTTTGCATCAGCCCTCTCTGTATTGGGAGTCTGTTCTCATCAGCTCTTCACAAGATGCTGTCTGTAATAAACCAATTTTAATCAGGTAAATTAAAAGCCTTAAAGCCTCCTGGGTACCTGTTCTGATGCCAGAATTGACTGCAGAACTGATGGTATGGGGCCTTATTTATGCATGTATTTATTTTAATCCTGCTTAAACTCATCAGGCTACAGGTCTTTGTTCACCCTCTCGCCTGTTTGATCCCAATCCAAATGTTAATGCTCGTACTTAACTTGAAGTTGTCAACTCCTTAAAGCAAGACTCTGTCATCGTTGATGTCTGCAAAGCTCCAGAGTGACTCTTCAGGAATTATGTGCAGCCATTCCTGGGATGGAAAGATACAGGGATGCCCTCAGCTCTTGCCTGTCAAGTTTTGTGCACTGCATGGGGGTCCTACCAACCTCTCAGTGAGGATCTGAAGCAGCAGGAACAGAACGGGATTCTTTTAATCTTATTGTTACAGTTTCTCAGGGAGGAAGTCGGTAAGAAAGGCAGAACAGGGGTGGCTGCTTTTTAAAGCTAAGAGTGATCCTGTGTTTTCCATGGAACTCAGGCTCCATGTGCTTCATCCAGCCCAAATTCTGTGATTGAAGTGAGACCCTACTGAAAGAGTTTAGCTTTATTCTGCCTTTTTGCTCATCCCTTCTGGGCTTTGCCTTTTGTGTCGTTCTTGTGAATCAGATTTTACAAAATTGTTGTGAATTAGTACCAACAAAGCAAAGTCATGTGAAATTACTGGGCTTAAGTAATAGTAGTTCATATGTAGCAGACAGAGATGGTATAAGAGATTCTTTCATTCCGCTGTTTTAAGATTTTAAGTGCTAAAAAGGAAATACTTGCATTCTGAAGAGGAGGGAAACTTCTCTGAATGAATCCAGGCTGCTTCTGTTGCTGCTGTCTGTTGCCAGCACCCTTTGCTTTGCACATTTGCACGTGGCTTCTATCTCACTTTTCCTCCCACGGTAACGTGCAGGTGCAGTTCTTATTTTTTACTATTATAATAATCCCAGAATGGTTTGGGCTGGAAGAGACCTTAAAGCTCATCCCATTCCCAGCTCTGCCATGGGAAGGGACACCTTCCACTAGACCAGGTTGGGTTTCAGACCCATTTGATTTCATGAGGTGTTTAAATCCTTCCCACTTTGGGCTTTTTCTCTTGCCCCAAACTGTTTTCATTGATGTGAATTCCTTTGATAATTGACCATAACTCCCTGTTATTTCCTTTCACTAAATACCTGAAAGCTGCTCTGAGAGTGGGATGCCCTAGAGATGCAATCCTGATCCTACAGGATTCAAGGGAACCAGGATTTCCCTCTGTAAGTTTAGTGTACTCCCTTAATGATTTCATCAGCAAGCGAAGAAAGGCAGAGAAAAACACGGTGGTACATGGAGTGCTTGATGTCCTTTAGATTATTTTCCATACATTTCACTAATTACATAAACAGATGATATTTACAGGGGACTTCTGCCTGTAATTGACCTTCATCTCTTCCTGTGCACTTCCCAACCTCTCCTTGAATTTTCCTATTGTTTCCTCTTACTCATTCCACATTTAACACCACATTTCAAGCAGTCCTTTTGTTTTGCTTAGGACCACCCTAAAAATTCCCTAATTCCAATTTCAGTTTTTGCTAATATTCCCAATTCCTTCTAACTTCATGTCCTCAGCTCGATTCTGCAGGCAGTTTTGGAACTCATGGCATGGACAAACATCTTCTCCAAAGCCCAATCTTCAGGTTTTACTCCAGTTACAGCACAATTGCTCTTTGACTTTTACCTGATCATCAGCTCTCTGGAGCAAGAATATTTCTTTCTGTCTTTTATCAGATGAAAATTTTGTCTTTCAGAAGCTGCAGCAAGCACAATCCACTTTTAAGGATATCTGCCTTATTTTTCTTTGAAATTTTTCTTTGTGTTGGGTCAAGCAGAGGAGGAATTGCATAAACTGTGAGGGGTTAGAGAAAACCCCTGGTTAGAGTTCAGCAGTGTTCCCATGGCTACTGGGACAGGTACACCACAGAAGCAAGAATACCTTGGCATTTAACAGCCCTTCCAGGTGATTTATGGTTTTACATAAGCTTTTCCTAAACCCAGAGGTTTTCTAGGGTTGGCACCTCTTTGCTTGTCTCCATGCCCTGTTAGTTCTGTGCTCAGTGGCCCGTGGTTATTAAAATTCTTATCAATAAAGGAGTTTCCGAGCAAGGTTCTTATTTTCTAAACTCGTACATACCTTTGGAACTCCTCTGCTTAACCAAAGGAACATTTGTTTCTATGCCTAATGTACTTCATGAAAAGAAAGAAATGTGTAGAGTTCAAGTAATATTTGCCTTCAATTACAGTAATTAAGTTGTCAGGACTTGAAGTCACCAAGGCAATGAGAAAATCCTTTCCTGGTTGGCCAGGGAGTAACGGGAGTTCCGGGCCCGAGTGTGTTTTACACATCGGGGTGGGGAGGGAACGGTTCTGGCTGAAACCCTGGGAGTCTGTTTGTCCTTTTGCAATCCAGGGTGTCAGAATCCTGCTGTGGGGAGAAGGAAAATGCCCCTGTTTGCCTGGGCTTCAGCAGGGCCAGGGAAGTGATTGTCCCTCTGTCTGGCACTGCTAGGGCACCTCCAGTGCTGGGGACACTTTTGGGACCCTCCCAACAAGAGAGACTGGAGGGGCTGGAGTGTGTCCAGGGAAGGGAATGGAGCTGGGGAAGGGGCTGGAGCACCAGGAGAGGCTGAGGGAGCTGGGAAAGGGGCTCAGCCTGGAGAAAAGGAGCCTCAGGGGGGACCTTGTGGCTCTGCACAACTCCTGACAGGAGGGGACAGCCAGGGGGGTCGGGCTCTGCTCCCAGGGAACAGGGACAGGAGGGGAAGAAAGAGCATCAAGTTGTGCCAGAGGAGGTTCAGGTTGGACATCAGTTAGACATCAGGAGGAGAAATTTCCATCTCTTCATGGAAAGAGTTGTTAAACATTGGAAGGAGCTTCCCAAGGAGGTTTGGAGTCCCCATCCCTGGAGGTGTCCAAGGAATGCCTGTACATGGCACTCAGTGCTCTGGGCTGGTGACAAAGATGGTCACAGGATGGACTTGAGGGTGTTGGAGCTCTTTTCCAACCTAAATGATCCTGTGATGACATGGAATTCTCTGCTTGTCGGGTTAGGTCTTATTAAAAACAGGTTTAATATAAATACAGCTCATTTATCCTGGGAATTCTGTCTTGTTAAACTTCTGCTGCAGCTCCCCTTTCGAATGTAACCTGGGTGGAGATGTGTGTGGATACATCCTGTTTTCCCCTGTGTTCCACATCCCTTTTCAGGCTTCTTTGCTAGAAGTCAAATAGTTTCAATTACTTCATAACCCTTCAGGAACACTACAACATATCCCTACAAGAAAAGTCCCTAATTTTGATAAGTGCCCACACAAACATCACTGGAATCTCAAGTGCAGCCTTACTTTCGTTCCACTGGAATGGCTCTCTTGAAAGCAGATGGATGAGGAAATCACCACTTGTAATGCATCACTAATGACACCAATTTTTGCATTCCTGCTCATGGGAGGAAAGGTTATGGATGCATAAGGAGCCAGACCTGGAAAACCTTACTCACAAACCCTAACAAACCCCGCTTCAGCCAGCAAGTTCAATGATGCCCTCAAGAGAGGCAGGTCCCTTATCAGCAGCATCATGCAGTAACTATAAAGTGCTGAGATAAGAGGGGTTTTATCTCCCAGCTCTCTGCTGGCCTTCCCTGAGGATCAGGTTATGGCAGTGAAAGTGGCTGTGACTGCTCTGATTTGGGCAGGCAGGATTCAGGATGTGTGGGCAGAGTGGATGCTCTTACCCATCCGTGCATTTATGAATGGAAAATCAGGGAATTATCTCTGATTAATCCCTGTGGGTCCCCTTTCCTTCAGGAAGGGGTTGTAACAAGGGCAGATGTTGGTGAGGGTTCTACACCATCCTTCCCAGCTTTTCCCATCCAGAGTGGGTACCTGGTTCCCTGTGTTGTGTACGAGGCTTTAAAAACAATGAATGAGCTGAGGGAGCTGGGAAAGGAGGCTTGGGGGTGGGGACAGGGGTCAGGCTCTGCTCCCAGGAACAGGGACAGGATGAGAGGAAATGGCCTCAAACTGCACCAGGGGAGGGTCAGGTTGGACATCAGGAGGGATTTCTCCATGGAAAGGGTGGTCAGGCATTGGAAGGGGTTGCCCAGGGAGGTTTGGAGTCCCCATCCCTGGAGATGTCCAAGGAGTGACTGGATGTGGAGCTCTGGGCTGGTGACAAGATGGGGTCAGTCACAGGTTGGACTCGATGGTCTTGGAGCTCTTTCCAACCTAAATGATTCTGTGAAAATCTGGGACATTTCCAGGAGTCATTTGTGACTTTTGCCAAGCAAAAGGCAATACCACAAAGGCTTTGTTTTGAGTGCTTTGGTATGTATGTGAACAAGCCTTAATTTCAGCTGCCTTTCTGGTTTGTTTCTTTTGTAAATGTCAGATAATTTAACAAATTATACATTTGCCATCTTGTGGCATTTGTTGCTTTCTCAGTCAATTCTATTTGTGCCATCCATAACATCCAGCTCCAGAGCTGTACTTTGCTTTTAGTTTGATATTTCCTTTCTAGAAAGGAGACACTTCACCTGCAGCTGGAGATGAGCAGCTCTTTATTTCATGTCTGCAGAAAGCTTGTAAGATGTAACCTGTGGTGTTGTTTGTGCCATCTGATAACGTGTGATCAAATGGAGCCTGTTTAAATAACAACATCTGGGACACCCTGACAGCAGAGCAGCTCCGAAACAAACATTTCCAAAGATCAGATAAGATGGAAGAGATGCCTCAGTGCTGGATTGCTCCTTGGATTACAAGTTCTTTGCTGAGGAGTTATTCCAGGCATGGGATTTCCTTTGTGCCACAGGCTCATGAATTGTAGTGGATCATTTTTCATGCTGGTTTATGTCTTGCAGAGACACGTGCTTTGTAAAGTCAGCGTATGACAGTGGCAGACATGAGTTACATAGGAGTGGGTAAAATAAGGAATTCAAAACAACTCCAAATTGTCTTGGTTTGTGTTCTCTTGTTGCCTTCCCTCCTTCCACCTCTTTTCCCTAAACCTACAGCATCTTTCACATTAAGGGCTGCCTCACTGCCACCCAATTCCACTTTCACAGTTCATTTTCAAAGCACCATGTTGCTTTTCAGTATTTTCCCTAATGCTGGTGCAAAAAACCAGCATTATGTTTAAAGCCATGGCTCCTGACTCACTCCTGCTCCTCTCTGTTCCCTTGCAGGAGGATATTGCTGATCCTGACTCCCAGGAAGAGAAGGAGAGGAACAACTGGCTCTCCAGCCCTGGGGATGGTTCCAATACAGTGAAAAGTGCTCTCACTGTCCAGGAATATTTTGCCAAGCGCATGGCAAAGCTGAAGGGATCCCAGCAGGAAACAAAAACAAAGGTGGATCATTCCAGCCCAACAGCTGACGAAGCTGTGGAGCCTTCAGAAGAGCTGGAGACCAAAGTCAAAAAGAAAAAGAAGAAACAGAAGAGAGATGATGAGGCAGAGAGGACAGAGGACTGTGAGAAACCAGGGAAAAAGCCTAAGACAGGGAGCTTGAATGGAAAAGAACTGGATGAGCCATTAAATGAATGTCACAAAAGGAAAAAAAAGAGGAAACATAAAGAGGAGAAGGAAGGAGAAAACATCAGTTGTGATGAAAATACAGGCAATGGAGAAATTTCTGTGGGAATGTCTGAGGGGGAAGAACTCAGCACAGAGGAGCAGGAGGAAAAGCAAAAGAAACGCCACAAGAAGAAGCACAAAAAGCAAAAAGAGGAGACAGGGGAGTGTGGGGAGGGAGCACCCAGGAAGAAAAAGAAGCACTGCAAGAACATTTAACCCTTTCAGGCTCAGGGGTGAGTCAGTGTTAGAGGAGGCTCTGTGTAAACACTGCGCCAATCCAGCCTTGGATGCTGCTCCAGCTCCAGCTGGGACAGGCTGGATCTAAACTCAGACTGGATCTAGACTCAGACTGGATCTAAGCACAGCCTGGATCTAAACCCAGCTCTCCCAAGGGAAAACATGGTGAGGGGCCCACAGGAGCTTCAGTGTCTCGTTCAAAAGGGATGCACATGGAGGATTAACACATCAAGACTGTGCAAGGCAGGGAATGACTTTCTGCTGCTTCACCTGACTGTGTTTTTCTCAATCCAGGAAAAAAAATTTAAAATCACCCTAGTACTGCCTTTTTATTAAAATTGTTTTCACTTGTGAGAGCCCAGCTCTGCTTCTGGAAGCTAGAAGGGGTTTGCAAAGCTGTTTGTGTTTTTTCATTGATTTTTGCAAAGTGGGGTCTAATTTTTACATTCATCTCTTTTTACATATAAAATGAATGTTGTTTCTTCCCAGAATGCTTATTCTGATTAAAAGTTTGCCTCCTGAGTGTCAGCACAAATAAAAAGACCTCCCTGTGCCTCTAAACCATTGTCAAACAGTTGTAACTTTGCACCAAAGCTAAATGAAATGTGTATTTACCTTATCGTGTATTAACCATACCTAAATCTTTTATTTCCAGGCAAAACTCAGGATCTTTTCCCTGGTACCTCTGGAATCCAGAAAGCTGCCTTGGATAGAGCAAGGTTTTTTCCTGAAATTGGGAGACCAATCGATTTTAAAAGCACGGTCAGATTGCTGTTGCCATTCACACAGTGAAAACTTGCAATTTGGATTTATAACCAAACTAGAGCTTGTTTCTCATTGTGAGCCTGGAAATAAGGAATGCTGGAACTGGGCACTGCCACGGGCAGTTTTGTGGGAGATCTGAAACATTCAGCATGAATTTTGGCATTTTAATGTCACTCAGAGCTGTCAGAAGAGATGGGTGAGCTCAGAAGTGGTGAAGTGGGAAGAAGGATTCACCTTCCTGGTGTCCTGTTCTGAGATTTCTTTGGCCACAGCAAACTGACAGCACAACCCTCAACACCATCCAGTTATCCTGGCAGAATCCAGAATCCAAATCCATGAGCTGCTCATTTCATCCAGGCCTGGCTGGGTTTCATCAGTGTAAATCTAAAACATCCCATTGGCTGCTCTGCTGAAGAAAATGGGTACATTTTTACATTGTCTCAGCTCAGCAGAGTTGCTTAACATGGTCTGAGGAACATTGTCAAGATGCAGATGTTAATAGGGAAAAAAATTTCCTGAAGCTGCCTTTATTGTGCCGTGGAGGAAGCTCCATCTGCAGCACCCAGACCACATGGATGGTTTGGTTGCAGCTCAACTCCTCCTTTTTTTAAGATTTCTTGTTTTCCAAAGCACCTTTTTTTCCCTCATTCACTGCAGCAAAATGAAGTTTCACTTCTTATATCTGGATTTCACATGCCAGGGGTTTAAACCCTTGTTGCATCTCCTTTTCAGGCTGTACAATTAGTATTCACCATAATCTGCTTCTCCCTGTATTCCTTAAAGGAAATCCCACCAAATACCATCAGTTATTGTCAAACCTCCATGCTTGAGGTGAAAAATATCATCTTCTCAGTGGAAGAAGACAGCAGAATAATGTTTTATGTTAAACTGAAGCATCCCTCCGGATTTCTTGCTCACCACAAGTCGGAATTTTTGTTATTGGAATCCAAAAGCCTGATTGTTTCCAATTATTATTTTTTAACTCTTAAGCCAACTAAACTTTACAACCTCTCTGGGATTTCAGTTTAAAAAGGTGCTAGTGAAGGAATAAGGTTTCCTTCTCCAAATACTGCTGGGCTTGTTTGTTTGCTCCCTCTGTGCATTTTCATGTGTTTCTGTGTGCTGATTCTTGTGGGTGCTTGGCCACATTCCAGTGTCAGTTACAGGAAGAATAAAACCAGGAATAAACTTTTAAATCTGTGCTGTTGCTCCTGTTAAATTCAGGATACCCAAGACTTAAATCTGGCTCAGATGGAAGTATCAGCTCCCAATGGAAGATTCCCTATTTCTGCAATAAATACATGGCACTTTTTCCTGGGAAATGTGGAATTTAAATGTGCCCCAAGCTCTGCATGTGGTTGTAGGAGGGGGAAATCATAATAAATAAATAATCATAAATCATAAATTGCTTGTATTTGACAGAAACAATTGATTCAACTGCTCTGCTCTGTGTTTGTGGTCAGCATTACTCAATGAAGAGCTCTTCTTACCAGATACTGTCCAGTGAAATGGATGATTGGAACAAGAGAAACATGTTTCAGAGAAATAAATAACATATATATATTTTTGTTTGTTTGTTTCTAGTGGCTTTGGAGTTCGGTTTTAACCCAACTCTGGGTTTGGCAAGAAGGCCTTTTTTAGAAAGCACAAGAAAAAGAATTACGTCAGTGCCCAGATGGTGGAATTAGCAGAATGTGAGCACAAAGGAACGACTTGGTTTCATTTCCACGAAAATCAGACTTTCAAACTCCGAGGCCTTTTGTTATAAATCCATCCATTGTGCTCACTGAATGAGGTGGCTCCCAGTGAAATTACCTGGACACCAAGGAAAATGAGACTCCCGAACGGGGAACGAGGCACGCGCAGCGCAGATATTAAAATGTTTTCAGTTTTGGTGACCCCAGGTCAGCAGGGACTGAAGGAAATTTTCCTTTTTGCTTTGGGAACATTCCAGCGCTGGTTTCTCCTGAGCTGTCCCATTCTTTGCGGGGATAGGGCCGTTCTTGGCTTTGAGGCTCGGAATTCGCTGCGGGATCTGCGGCCAAGGACGTGATTGGCAAGTGCAATGTTAGAGCAGCAATAATGGAGGGTGAATTGTGCTTGTAAACACCTGCAGGCACCAAACTGCCCTGGCAAGTACAGACCATGGAAAAATAGTCCTGGTACCATTGTTGGACTCAAATCTGCATGAACTTCGTGGGCTTTTGGAGTTTTGTCTGACTGTGGAGCTTTCCTCGGAGCCAGAGGTGGGAGATGGCACTGGAGCACCTCAAGTGACATCCCAAACATGTAAAGGCAGAATTCCTTGAAATTAATCCCAAGATGTTCCGGCTCTGATGCTTCACACACAGCCAGCATAAAGCAGAATTGCAGAATCATGGAATCATTAAGGTTGGAAAAGCCTTCTAAGACCATTGAGTCCAACCACTCCCTCAGCACAGCCAAGGCCACCACTGACCTGTGTCCCCAAGTCCCTTTTAGTAACAGCCAGGGTTTTTGAAAGCATAAATGCAAGACAACAATAAAGATTTCAGAACCACCTGTGCTTGTGCTTAAGTGAATTTGAGTCCATTGGGATGCAGCTGCTTTGTGACTTCTGCGAATTGAAGGAGCTG
Organism: Dicaeum eximium; assembly: GCA_013396995.1. NCBI lineage: Eukaryota > Metazoa > Chordata > Aves > Passeriformes > Dicaeidae > Dicaeum > Dicaeum eximium. The sequence goes on along the minus strand of VWZP01004174.1, from coordinate 136,971 downwards.
GAGCTTGTCCAGGGAAGGGAACAGAGCTGGGGAAGGGGTTGGAGCACCAGGAGAGGCTGAGGGAGCTGGGAAAGGGGCTCAGCCTGGAGAAAAGGAGGCTCAGGGGGGACCTTGTGGCTCTGCACAACTCCTGACAGGAGGGGACAGACAGGGGGGTCGGGCTCTGCTCCCAGGGAACAGGGACAGGAGGAAAGGGAACAGCCACAAGTTGTGCCAGAGGAGGTTCAGGTTGGACATCAGGAGGGATTTCTCCATGGAAAGAGTGGCCAGGCATTGGAACTGCCCAGGGCAGTGCTGGAGTCCCCATCCCTGCAGGGATTTCAAAGCCATGTGGGTGTGGCACTTGGGGACATGGATCAGAGGTGGCCTTGGCGGTGCTGGGGGATGGTTGGACTCGATGACCTCTGAGGGATTTTCCACCCTGAACTATTCTGTGGCTCTGTGAGTGTTTGGGCACAGCTCAGCATCGTGTCCATGGCTGCAGCTCTCCTTTCAGCTGCCCTGGTTCTCTGCCTCCAGCTCCTCCGCTCTCAGCAAGGACAATTAGCTGCATTCATCAGCGTAATTAACCAATTTTCTCCTATTTAAACACACGAGACTGAAGTTGTTGCAGCATCCACCTTCAAAAGTCCCAAGTTATATCATGAAACCTCTGGACTTGCCAGCACTGAGGGAAGGAAGGAAGCTCAAGAAGAGAGGGAAACCACACAAAGTCTGTTGGAAACACTGCCCAGCATCACACCTGGCTGGAAAAAATGTGGGAATAGTGTTTCCTGTTGGATACGGGGTGAGGATTGTGGGCATCCAAAGCCATCCTAATTCCTGGGCAGGAGCCCTCAGGAAGGATCTGAGCTCAGGGGACAATAACCAAGGCTTTTGTTTCTGTACCATCCAGGGATAAACCAATTTTTTTTCTTGGATCAGCAAACTTTTAGTGATGTGGGACTGGGAAATGCAGTACAAATACACAGTTTTGTGGTGGCAGAAGTGGGAGTATTTTAAAACAAACTGAAGCTTCATTTCTCAGCAAGTCAAAATCTGCTTCTGAATCACTCAAATACATTTTTTTCTTAATCCATCTTCATAAATTTAAAGGTGTAAGAGGGAAACTCTTCCTAGTTCCTTTTAACCTAAAGGTGCTAAAAATATATATTTTTGTAACCTTTAAACTGCATTTTAATAGTAAGAGCAGAAATACTCAGCACCATGCTGAAAAATTTAGTATTTCAAGGCAGGGGGGAGAGGTTTTCTGCATTTTTTTGTATAATGGGAAAGCCCTGGGGTTTTTTACCTAGAAAATAAATGGTCCAGGTAGCAATCCATGGGGAAAACCTGGTGGAATCAGGGAGGATGGGCGGTGGGCAGAGTTGGGAACTACAGCACTGAGGGAATCTTCTGCTGGGAACCCCCAGCTGTCTCTGCAAAAACCCTTCCCTTGGGAGCCAAGAGTTTCATCAATAATTAAGGAGCACGTGAATATTGAGCTAATTTAGGATTTGCACTTTCTGACATATTTTAATGTCCCTGAAGGTTGGTGGGGTGTGATGTGGGGGGGTGGGGGGAGTGAAAATAAACCCTCCCTTTGCAGGAGTAAAATTCCAGATGTCGGATCCACCCCCCTCCAAAAAAAAGAGGGATATTTTTAAAGAGGTGGTCGTTCCATCTAGGGTTCAGCCACTCCTTTTCTGCCTGGCCCATGGGAGTTGTTGCCACTGTTCCCCATCCGTGAAAATGGGGGAGAACAAAGCTTTCTTCCCCCCTTTGTCTGCTCCATCTATTTTCGCTCGCGGCTTTTCACCGTAATTTCCCTGTTCCCAAAGCCCTGGGAGAGCTCTGCTGCTTCCTGTGCCCCAGATACAGGTGAAGCCTCACAGCAGAGCGGGGAAGGTGAGCACACACACACACACAAAAAAAAAAAAAAAAAAAAAAAACAT
>VWZP01004174.1:0-132282 GCA_013396995.1 Dicaeum eximium | reverse complement strand
CCGGCCCATGAACGCGTTCATGGTGTGGGCGAAGGACGAGAGGAAGCGGCTGGCGGTGCAGAACCCCGACCTGCACAACGCGGAGCTCAGCAAGATGCTCGGTGAGCAGCGCGGTGGGCGCGGGGTTCGGGGGGAGGTCGGGGACCCAACCGGGCATCCCCGGGGGCGCAAACCCTGCCCGGATCCGGTGCCTCGGGGTGAGCACGCGAGCACCCACCCAGCCATCCAGGTGCAAATCCTGTCGGGATTCGGTGCCCAGGGACACCCACCGGAGATCCCTGCGGGTGCAAATCTCGTCCGGATTCGGTACCCATGAAACCACCAGGGCATTCTCGGGGGTGCAAATCCTGCCCGGATCCGGTGGCCCGGGGGAGGCACACACGCGCCCACCCGGGCATGGGATGCACACCCCGCTCGGATCCAGCGCTCCGGGCTTGTCCCAGGCACCCACCTGCGGTCCCCGGAGTGAAAACCCCGTCTGGATTCAGAGCTTTGGGGTGGGGATCCTCCGGACATTCCTGGGGTGCAAATCCCGCTCGGATCCAGTGCCCCGGGGTGGGCACCACGCATCCACCCCCTCATCCCGGGCTGCAAATCCTATCCAGATCCAGCGCCCCGGATTGGGAATGCCAGCGCCACTGGCCATCCCTGGGGGTGCCAACCCTGCCCAGGTGGGGACCGGTCTGGCATGCAGCAGGAGGGCACCCCTACATCTGCCTGGCTGTTTTTGGGGTGCAAAGCCAGCCCGGATGCAGCACCCTGGGGCTGCAAAGCCTGAGGGAGTCCTGCACCGTGCACCCACCCTGTCACCCGTGGGGTGCTCACCCCAGAACTGTCCCACGCTCCAGGTGTGCAGCCACTCCTCGGGGTGCAAAGCCTGATGGTGTCCTGCACCCCAGGGGACAGGCACCCTGCCACCCCTCTGCAGCAAACCCTGAGGGTGCTGCCCTGCTGCGCAAGAAGGGACCCCCAAATTTTCCTGGCCTGTCCTTGCTGTCCCACTTTGTCCCAGTATTACATGGCTGGGGGAGGAGTGTGTATTTCTGCTGTTACTTTTGGGGCATCACAACCCATTTCGAGCACACATTTGTTTCCCACTCCCCATCCACTATTTCTCCCTTTCTCCCAATCCCCATTTTGATGTGAAACCAAGAGGGCAAACCAAAATTATCGGCCCAGACAGCCTGAGAAAGAGCTGCCCAAATTGCAACACAGCTTTGCTGCCCAACCTCTTATCCAAAGTTTGTGTTTCCCTGGACAGTTCTGTGGTGTTTTCTTTGGTGGTTTGGGTTTTCTCCTCGCTGCTTTGCCATGCAGCATCTCAGCTTATTAGTGTTATTTCTGCTATCTCAGGCCATAGGAAGGCATCAAAGGTTTTGATGTGTATCCTCATTCCTCCCCCTTACCCTGAGGAGCAGCCTGGGACAGCCTCACTGTGGGATAAACCCTCCTGCCCAATGCTGCTTCTCTGAGCTGCATTTGGGGACATTTTATCTCAAATAGGGAGGCGTGAGGTCATAGAATTACAGAATCATGGAATGGTTTGGGTTGGAAGGGACCTTAAAAACCATCCAATCCATCCCCCTGCCATGGGCAGGGACACCTTCCACCATCCAGACCAGCTGTCACAGTGCCCAGGTCTCCTTGTGCCCTGGTGTAAGTCCTGGTGGCAGGGCACGAGCTGGGGCACCTTAAGGGACAGCACGTCCTGACCCTCTGCTCAGCCAGGCACGGCCTTGGCTGTCCCTGCTCCACAGCCCAGCCCATGGAGCTGGGAGAGTTCATCTGCCTGGATTTACCTACTAACCCTAAACCCCAAGTGTGGGGACTTGGGATTTAGGGAATCAGAGACCCTACAGCAGCCTCCATTCCCCCCTTCTTCTCCCACCCGCTGCCGCCGTGTCGCCCTGCGGGGTTTTTGGGACATATTGGGCACTCCTGGGAGGCTGCGGGTGCTAAGGGAGCGTGTCCTCCGTTTCAGGCAAGTCCTGGAAGGCGCTGAGCCTGTCGCAGAAGCGTCCCTACGTGGAGGAGGCCGAGCGGCTGCGGGTGAAGCACATGCAAGATTATCCCAACTACAAGTACCGGCCCCGTCGGAAGAAGCAGGTCAAGCGCATCGGGAAGCGGGTGGATCCCGGCTTTCTGCTGGGCAGCCTGACACGGGACCAGAACTCTGTGCCGGAAAAGCGGACCTGCAGCCGGGCCGGGGGGGACAAAGAGGGCCCGGGTGAGTACCCCCCCCGCCCGGGGCTGCCGGCTGTGCGGGGCTACCGGGAGGCTGCGGGCAGCGGCAGCAGCGCCAGCGTGGACACCTACCCCTACGGGCTGCCCACCCCGCCGGAGATGTCCCCCCTGGATGCCATCGACCCCGAGCAGAGCTTCTTCTCCTCGCCCTGCCCCGAGGAGCATCACCGCTCGCACCTGGCCGGTGCCACCTTCTCCCCGGAGTACGCGGGCGGCTCCTTGCCGTGCGGCCACCACCCGCTCAGCCCCATGCCACAGCCGGCCACCTGCATGATCCCCCCGGCCTCCAGCTGCCCTTCCCTTCCTCCTCCTCCTCCTCCGCCTCCCAGCTACTACACCCCCGCCTTCCCCTCCCTGCCCCCTCCCAGCCTCCATGCCCACCTGGGCCAGCTCTCCCCGCCGCCCGACCACCCCGGCTTCGACACCTTGGACCAGCTGAGCCAGGCGGAGCTGCTGGGCGAGATGGACCGCAATGAGTTTGACCAGTATCTCAACAACCCCGGCCACGGTGACCACCAGCACGGCGGGGCCTTGGCCAGCGGGCACGTCCCGGTGTCCGGCAGCTCCCACAGCTCCGAGAACAGCCTCATCTCCGTCCTGGCCGACGCCACGGCCACCTACTACAACAACTACAGCGTCTCTTAGGAGCCCAGCCGGGGCCGCCTGGACCGGCCCAGGAAGGACCCGACGCTGCTCCGAGGCGTTGCTCCCTGGGGACATCGCCCGCGGCCCCTCAGGGTGACCGAGCCCGAACCGCAGGGCCCTGGAGTCTCCTCGGTGCTGTAGGTAAAGGATTTGGGTTGTTGGGTCACCACCGTGCAAAGCCTGGAGTGCTCCGCTCCCGCCGTGGCCAGGGGGCACTTCCCGACGCCAAAGCCCTTTGGCCAAGTCCCTCTTCCAAAGCAGGGATGCTCCTGGGAGCGCAGGAAGGCTGGCCCTCGCTTTGGGGCATCCCCAGCTCTGCTCTGGAGTCAGGAGTGCGGCAGCATCCCGCAAACATCAGGTCTGAATTCCCCCTGGGAAGGGGAAAGGCAGGGGTGGGAGAAGGGGAGATTTTGGTGAAGGTCTGTGAGCTGTTTTTGGGGTCTGGTGGCGGCGTTGCTGCCTGACCACCCTGACCTGCCTGACCACTCCAACGGGGATTAAAGCCCCATCCCCTGCCCCAGAGCATGGACTGGGGGCTTCATCCCACAGGAAACCCCAGAGGGGATGGGACACCAGCCAGGAGAGGGGTAGCCAGCCCCGAGAGCGCTGAGCCTGCTCTGGAGTGGGAGAAGATCAGGGCTTGGAAAGGCAGGATCCAGCCAGCACCCACCCCTGGGAGCAGGTCCTGGGATGAACATTTTGGCCAAGAGGTGATGATGTAGCAGACACTTTTTTTCTCAAACATCCTTTGAAGGGGAAGGTTCCACGTTTGGAGCCACAGTGCCCAATGCCTCTCCTAACTCTGGTGTTTTATTGCTTGTAATAAAGCTGTACATTGATTTATTCCTTCCATTATTCCTCCCCCCCTCCCCTCCACCTCGGATTTTGTATTGCTCGAGTTCTCTTCCTTTCCATAAAGATGAAGCTTTATTTTAAATCAGTTATATGACATGATTAATCTTAGTGTTTGCTGTATGGCACTTGGTAATGATTAGTTAGTAATGTGGTTATGATTTCCTGGTTTCAGTCCCAAAAATGTATTAATAATAATTGCAAAGAAAACTTTTAAAAAAATCCCTCAAAGTTCACCGGTTTTTAAGCTAATACATTCCATCTCTTTTGTGTGACTCTATGCATTTTGAATGAGTGTAGATACGAGTCTGCATAAAATATTTAATTTAAATAAATATGTTTTTATATGATGATTGTTCAATGATTTAAATTGCTGTCGCTATTGACAACAGTTTTCAAAACAGAAACATTTCCCATGCAAGTGCTATTTTTTTATATTTTTGTTGTCATCGTTGTTGTTGGTATTTTCAGCCAAATTTTTCTACTTCCATTTTTTTTATAAATAAAACGAAGATCTGTGGTTATCTTTAAAAGATTGTGGATTGCTTTCTAGACTCAGGGCATGATGAGTGCTTACCCTCACTTCTCATGGAGCGTCTCGGGGCTCAGGTCACTGTGCTGGCCTTGATCCTGCTTTTGCCATCTCTCAGATATGATGTTTCTAATCCTGTTTCCATATTACAGTGAAGTCAAGAGCTTTGCCTTTGGTGCCTTGGTGAGCACAGATGATGTTGCCAATTTATGGAGCGAGTGCCAGTGCCTGGAGCGTGGGTTTTAGTCACATTTAAGGCTCCCTTTTCCTTCACAGTTTGGGCTGATTCACCTTTTAAGGTGTTCCACAGTGTGGGGAATCTGGAAAGGGTCCTCATTTCAGGTGCAGATCGAGGCAATGAGGCCTTAGAAATGTGTGGGGGTCAAATTTGGGGAGGCACGTGAAGGTGATGTTGAGTGATGGTCTTCAGGTCTGGCCAGAAAAGAGAAAAGCTTAATCCATGTTGTTGTCCGTGGAAAAACATCACAGTATGCTCTGCCAGACATTAAACCAGGCTGTGTCCCTGCTGTCCTTGAGGTTAAGCCATGCACAGAGAATCCCAGAATTGTTAGGGCTGGAAGGGACCTCTGGAGCTCCAAGGCAGGGCAAACACCCCCCAGAGCAGTGTCCTCTCAGGCTGGGTCCTCCTGCTTGGCCCAAAAGTGGAGGAGAGCATTTCTTAGTGCAGTTTGTGATGCCACCTCTGTGTGGTGGCTGGGAGGGGTCTTCAGAGGTCACCCAACCCAGTCCTGTCCCTTGTCTCCCATAAATGCCATCTCTGATCCACGAAGCCCACGGTCCCAGGAGGTGGAGGCTGTGGGAGTATTTGGGGAGGCACCAACATGACCCTGTCCTGTTCTCCTTCATCCCCCACTTGTATCCCCTGGATTCAGCTCTCCCATCCTGCCTCCTCCTCCTTCCATCTCTCAGGTATCCAAACTCACCCTTGGCCTTTCCTTTTAGGAGGAAAGGAATGGATACATTTGGTGTCCTGCCAGCCTTAGGTACTGTGGTGGCTCCCTGACTCGGGAAGCTCAACCCAAACGTGATTCTTCCAAGAGGATTTTGGAGCTGGAGGGAGGGAGGTGCCAGGATCCTGTTTGGCCTCTCTGCCCAGCAGCATTGACTCACGTGGGACCATGCCAGGAGCAGGAGTGGGGCTGGGGAAGTCCTGCTTTTCCCTTCTCCATCTCTCCCTGCAATCCCGGTGGTGCCCCAGGCCCCAGAGGCAGCTGAGAGCAGTGAAACTGCCCTGGGGAGGAGGCTCAGCTGTCCCAGGCCCCCAGAAATTCAGCTCTGGGTATCACCACCAGCCTGATCTGGGGTGTCCCATTCTTACCCTTTCTCCAGGACATTGGCTTCTCCTCCTGGTCCTTCTCCTTATTCCCATGCCCTGAGCAACAATGGGAGCAGCTGCACCACCCTATCAGCCTTTTCCCTGCTTGCTTTGATCCCATGCAGGCTGGTGGACACAAACCCCTCTCCAAGAGCTCCCAGCAGCTCCCAGGGTGTGATTTCCCTGGCTGAAGGGGTTTCTCCAGGCGCTCCATCCCCACGGAACCCGCCGTGCCCGGATGAACGCGGAGCCCCGCCAGCCAAGCCTGTCCCCACTTGCTCAACCCGGAGCCACGTGAGGAGAGGTGGGAGCTTGTCCCTGTGCTCTCTGCACGCCAGGAGCAGCTACAGGCCCCAACCGGGAGCTGGGGCCCCCCGAGGGCGTTGGGAGCCGCAGCCAAGGCGAGGTGCGGCTCCCTGGGAGCCACGGCCGGATCCGGGCACACGCCCAGCGCCGGGAGCAGCCGGCTCCCGCCTCCAGGACATCCAGCCCAGATGAAATGAAATTCAGGAGCACCACCCCTTCTCTGGTGGGATGGAAAATGAGATGCTATGGGTCAATTCCCCTCTACCTACAGCGATGTTTTGGGATGCAGGGTGTTGCTGCAGGGAACAGATGGAAAATAAGTGACTGGCAGAGGTGGGAAGGCGTGGTTTTGCTTGGGAAGTAGACATCCATATGAAAGACTCCTGGCCATCGCCGTTTATGGATGGAGGGGGGTCTCCACCCCAAGCAGGACTCGTTCTGCATCAGTCCTGGGCATGTTTCTCCTCCCTCCCCATCCCAAATCCAGGATCCCGTGGCTGTCTCTGTGATGCTGAGGAGTCTTGTGGTTTGTGGCTTGCTGTCCCCAGCCCGAGACCCAGCAGGAAAATCCAATCAGGGCTGCAGGAAGGGATAGAAGGGCCTCACACCACATTTGGGCTCCTGCTCAGGGGTGTCAGCTTGGGCCAGGACAGGGGTATCTCCTTGCCACGAGGTGAGCAGGGTGTGAGCCCTCTGTCCCTGGTGTCCAGCGGCCTTGGCCAGTCCTCGTCCCTCGTGGCCGTGCAGGTCGTGGTTCCGGGCACCGGGAGCAGGGATGAGGTCACCTTCCTGGATAGCTGGAATTTGGGCTGGCCAGGAGCTGCCTGTGTGTCATGCCCTGGGCAATTTCCTTTGCATCCCTTGAGCAGGTGGTGACTCCTCTGTCCTCTCTCTGCTTGTCCCATTGCCACTGGACAGGGTGACAAACAGCCACGTGGATGTTCCATGCCTCAGTTTCCCCGTCTGTAAAACAGAGATAATTCTTCCTTCCCTCCCACCCTTTTTCCAACCAGTCCTGGGACATGACCTGTCTCTTCTCCCAGAATTCCAACAGGACCAAGTGCCTGTGCTGCCTTTAGCATGAGTGGTCCCTGCCCCATTTGAGGGATCTGCATCCTGCTACGAAATAATCTTGGAGACAACAATTTTCCCTGATTTTTCAAAGCAGAACCAGGTGAGGGAAGTAAAGGCAGAGAAGGGAGTGAGGTGACTGGACTGAGCCCACCCTTCAAATCAGTGACAGAGCCTACAGAGACCATCAACACAGCCAACACCCCCAAATCCCCACATCCTAAATCCCTTTTTGCCCCTTTTTTGCTCACCTTCCCCCTCCATCCTTTTTTTCTCCCCCCACCCCACCCTGATCCAAACCCTGCTGCACCCCACGGCGGGGAGGGCAGGATCAGAGCCTCCCTCCCGTCTCTCCAGAGGAGGGAATGAGACAAGCTGCTGAGTGGTTTCCTGCCCTGCACTGCCAATGGGAGCTGCTCGGGGTGCCGGGAGCAGGGGAGGATGTGTCCGGAGCTGAGTGTTTCCTGGCAGATAAGGCCAACCCCTCCTGCCGGATGTTATGAGTCCAGGTCCTACCTCCACGTTTCAAGAGAAGGGGCCGAGGAAAGGCTTGGATGTTTATGTCAAGGAAAAATAACTTCTCCCTCTGTGTACAATCCTCTGGCTCCCCCAGGGCTACGTGCGGCGGGGTAAATGCTGGGAAGAGGAAAGCAGGGCCGAGGAGGGTGATGGGGAGCGAGGAGGGCTCTGGGCAGGCTGGGGTCTCTCCCTGCTCCCTGAGGCTGCATGGGAATGTGCCGAGGCAAAGGCAAGATGGATGTGGGGAGAAGAGCCCGAGGATGGATAGTGCAGGCTCAGCACTGTGGGATCAGGCTCATCATCAGTCCAGGGTCACCTTGGCCACACCCAGCGTGTCACCCCTGGTGCCCATCTGGAGCAGATCCAGGCCCAGTTAGGATTTCTCCTGATCCTTCAGGTGAGGCCCTTCAAGGCCAGAGCCAGGGCAGCCCCCACGGCTGGAGATCAGGGTTCTCCTGCCCACCTCTGTCATCCAGGGAAGCAGAGGTGCTGGCAGAGGGAGGACAGTGGCAGAGTTGGGTGTGGCAGCCCCGATGGCTGAGGAGGAAGGGGAAGGTGTACAGTGGGTATTGAGGGAATGATGAAAACACGGATTTTCTCCGTATTTTTTGCAATGAGTAAGTAGAATCCAGTGCGGGCCAGAGCCTCCTTTTCAGCTTGTGGCTGTGCTATCCTAACACCCTTCTGGGAACATCTCCAAGGCTCAGCCAGAACCTGTGCACTGCCTGAGGGCTGGCACATGTCCAGGGCCACCTCTGGATGATGGAAGGAACATGGAGAGACCTGCACTAGACTTAGACTGGCCAAGAAATTAGGACAGGGAAGACCCCCCCAGCCCTCAAGCATTGCCATTCCCACTGAAATTACTACAGATCCCAGCACAGCCATGCCCAGGCCACAAGTCCTGCCTCAGGCCCAGGACAAGGGGCAGTGAGGACATTCCAGGTGAGGGTTTGGATGTGGTCACCTGGTTTGGATGAGTCCAGACATTGAACAATTTTTCATGGAGAGTTTTGTCTTCGGCATCAATAGGGAGAAATCTGAAATTAGACAAAAGCTGGCAATCCCTGTCCAGGGTGATTAACATGGGCCTGTGCTGCCTTTAGCATGAGGGGTCCTTGCCCCGTTTGAGGGATCTGGATCCTACTATGAAATCAGCTGGGAGACAACAAATTTCCCTGAATTTTCAAAGCAGACCCAGGTGCTTCCCACTCCCATCTCAATCCAAAAGGGACTGCTGGAGGTCCCATTCCCTACCCAGTGGGCCCAAGAGAGGACTGGAGGACAACCTGAGGAGAAAGGAGAGAGGAAGAGCCCTGTTCTTCCTCCTCCGAGTTTGAGGAGCCCATGAGGGCTCCCATCGGCAGCTGAAGGGCATCCAGGGAGCGCTGCTGCATTCAGGGAGAATTTTGGGATAAGAAGCCTGGTGCTGGAGCCCTGACCTGTGCCCTCCTCCAGTGTCTCCCACGCCTGTTCCCTGAGCACCCGGAATTCCCCCGTGTCCCATCCAGCCGCGCCCCTCCTGAGCCAGCCCGAGATGTTGTTCTTTCCCTTTGATTTCCAGGAGCTCCCACTCGGCCCCCAGAGCTCCACGGCAAACAAAACATCAGAAGGCCAGGCCTGGCGGTGCAGGAAGGAAACCGGCTCATGCGGGGCTGAGTCACGATCCCGCTGCTCCTCCCGGCATCCCAGGGACCGGGATCAGCTATCCAGGGATGCCAGGTCCCACCGAGCCCTGACCGGCCGGGCCACCAAAAACCCTCGGCCACCACCACCACCACCAGCCCGTTTTATTCGTTTTGATATTTTGTTTGCCTGTGGGCTTTTTTTCCGTTAAGTTGGAGTGGGAAAGGCTGGATTTGCTTCGCTGTTGAGGGAAGAGTCTCCACACTGCCCTTTTGGGCCTTGGCCAAAATTCTGGGAGGCTGCCAAAAAACCTGAGTTTAAAAGAGGCTCCTCAGCACCCCTGACCTAGGACCAGCTACTTGATTTTCTCCTCTCAGGGCCAGACTTGTTGTCCAGAGCTTCACATGGGTGTGATTGACACCACTCAGACATTTCCAACTCTCTCCATCGTATTTACTGTAGATAAAAAGAAAAAAAAAAATATATATATACACACACAAATATATGTATGTATATATATATGTGTGTGTATGTATATATTTATATATATTTATATAGATATAGATNATATATAAATCTAGAAACATATATACATATATATAAATATAAAAATATACACATATGGGAGATATGATACATACTTGTACAAATATATTTGTATAAGGGATCCATATATATATATACATACAGACACACACACACACACACACACACACACACACACACACACATATATATATATATATAAGAAAAATGAGTTCAAACTTTTTAGCAAGGCCAGTCCTGATAGAATAAAGTGTAATTGTTTTAAAGTAAAAGAGGGTAGATTTAGATTAAATATAAGGAAGAAACCTGGTCTGGTGGAAGGTGTCCCTGCCCATGGCAGGGGGTGGAATGAGATGAGTTTTAAGGTCTCTTCCAACCCAAGCCATTCTTGTATTCCATGATTTCATGATTTTATACATATTTGTGTGTACACACAGAGGACACAGGGCATGTGGCTTAGAGAAAGCAGCATCCCTTGGTCACTTTTGCACAGCTCTCAGCACAGCCTGGTGGAACTCTCAGCACAGTCCATGTCTTACGTGTCCTTTTAGGTTGGATATCAGGAAAAGGATTTCCCCCAGAGGGTGTTTGGGCACTGGAACAGCTCCCCAGGGAATGGTGACATTCCCAAGGCTGCCAGAGCTCCAGGAGCATTTGGACACTGCTCTCAGGGATGCACAGGGTGGAATTTTTGGGGTGTCTGTGCAGGGCCAGGGGTTGGATTTGATCATCTTTGTGTGCCCCTTCCAAATCAGGATCATTTATGATTCCAGGATTCCATGATTCTCATCCTCTTCAGCGCTGGCCTGGGAGAGGTGACAGCCTCTGACTGTGCCTCGGTGGCCTGGCGGTTCCAGAGGCTCCAACGACCCTCATTGGATGCACCTATGCAGGAAAATGAAGGGATCAGCTCTGAACCCAACTCATCCATCCAAAAGAGGACAACAGCACCCAAACAGTGTCCTGGGAATGATCCCTGGCCTTTGCTCACCTTGAACCTTACCTGGACAGTGGTTGCATCCCTGCCACTTGATCTGGGCCAAAATCACCCCAAACAATTGGAAGGTCACTGGGAAGCCTCTGACCCTGCTCCTATTCCTCGATGGGTCCTTCTGGAGGAGTGTGGATTTGTCTGCTGGGCTTTTACCACCTTAGAAATCATCCCTGCTTCCTCCCCCGTGCCCAGAAGATGGAAGATGTGTTGCAGTTGCAGAACTGAGTGCTCCAGGATTAGGAAAGGCCAGGCTGGGGCGTGTTTGTGCAACCTCCCTGCTCCTTCCAGGTGCCAGGCATTGCAGGAGAGCTGGAGCTGCAGGAGTTCCCAGGAAGTGACAGTGCATGGGCAGGCACGGGTGGATCTTGTGGTTACAGGATCACAATGAGCTTTTCTTCCCCTCTGGACCACTCTCAGCTCAGGCAGATTTGGGTGCATCCACTCAACGTTTAATTTTTAGCAAGGCCTGCCAGGTCCCTTCCCTGATCACTGATCAAGCCTGATCCCTGGTTAAAGGTGGGATTTAATCCCAGGCGTGCCCAGCTGGCTCCACTCTGGTTTGGAGGTAAAATCCATCCTGCTGCAGTTGTCATCTCAGTTGGTTGGAACATGGTGCCAATAATGCCACGGTTGTGGGTGTGATCCCTCTGTGGGAAATTCACTTCAAAGTTGGACTTGATCATCCCTGTGGGTCCCTTTCAACTCAGGATATTCTGTGCTTCTGTGATTCTCACAGGAATGCCGAGGTTCTCAGGGGCCTCTGGAGATCCCATATGGGATCTGTGACAGATCTTTTCCTAGGTGGAGGCCTGGCTTGGAGGCAGAAGGAGGTGGGACTCTCCTGGGGTCGACTGTCCCTCTCCAAACCAGCATGGCATTCCAAAATGCCTTTTCCTGGTGGCCTGGAGGCCCTTCACTTGAACCAGAACCCACATCTCCCCTAGCAACAAACAGATTGGTATCTCAGCACCATGGTCCCACAGAGGATCCATGGAGGTCCCAATCTCCAAGGACCTCCCGTGTCAGAGCTCCTTCCAATCCACGCTCCTCTTCCCTTCTTTTACTCAAGGGAAAGAAGAGAGGAAACTCACAACCCACATCCCCCCCACCACCCTGCCTGCCTTCCATCCCCAACCTCTTGAGAAGCCCCAAAAGCCACCCCACAGGAATTCCTCCAAGGAATGGGGCTCCCCTGTAAAGGACCTGCTGTACTAAATGACCCATCAGGCCTTCCTGGTTGCTCTTCCCTGCCTCCTGCCCGGGTTCAAAAGGTGATTTAGGATGACATGCTCTGCTCTACATGAACTTGCCAGCTATTGCCAGCTCTTGCCAGCAGCGTGACGAGACACCCCTTCATTGTACATTAATTCCAGCAGGCGTACGGCCCAGCAATCAAAGTGCCTCATTAAACTTTAATTAAATTTCCCAAGTGATTTGCTCCCGGGCGGAGAACCTGCAATGCAAGCCCAAGCAAGTCTCTGTCTTTTTGTGTGTGTGTGTGTGTGCACATTGCATGTGTGTCTGGGCTTTTGGGGTGTCTTTTTTCTCCCCAAAATGTTATCAATATTTCATGGCTGGGGTATGAAATAAAGCCAGAGGTGGAAATGCAGGCCAAAGGTGGAAATCCAGAGGTGGAAATCTGGTTTAGACTACTAAGAAAAGCCAAACTGAACAGACATTCTGCTCCTGCCACTCCTGCTGAGTGCTGTTCTCCTGGAAGAAGATTCTCCAGGGCCTTCCCTTCTCCAGGCTGAACAATTTAAACTTTCCCTGCTGTGCTCCTGGAAGACCAGGAAGATTTTGCACTACAGCCCCTTTGTAGGATATAGACAGGAGATAGAGTGGTCAGGAATTAGAACTCATCCTCAGATCAGTTCCCACAATCAAAGCTTGGCAAAAAACCAGAGGGACAAAAGAATTTCCAACTTGTAGTGGATGGCAAACAAAACTAGATCTCTTTCTATCAATGACAAGTCTTAGAATCAGAGGGGTGAGAGTCAGAAGGGACCTTAAATCTCATCCAGTTCCACCCCCTGCCATGGCTGGGACACCTTCCACTGGACCAGGTTGCTCCAAGCCCTGTCCAGCCTGGCCTTGGACACTTCCAGGGATCCAGGGGCAGCCACAGCTTCTCACATGAACCTGGCCTTGATGACCAGTTGGCCTGGTCTGGTCAAAACTCTCTCCTGAGCAAGGTGGCTGCATCTGGGCACCCACCAGGAGCGGTCCTGGGGCTGTGCTGACTCCTGACCCGTGGCTGGGATCGCTTGGGCTCGCTCCAGCAGACTCAAACCCCAGCCAGGAGTGCAAACGAGCGACGTCCAGTCCACGTCGAGACGTATCCAGGTTGTCTCTGTTATTTCCTGCAAGCTGCAAGTTGATCTCCAGATCCAAATTCCCTGAAGAGCTCCAGAAGGAGCCAAAACCGAGGCCGTGTTCGGGACACCGCGCAAAACTCCGCGGGTCCCCGCGCCGGGATCCCGCGCGAGGTGAAATTTCCCGGTGTTTTTCCTCGGGCTGGAGTGGATGGATAGCAAACAAAAGCCAATTCTGGAGCACTTATTCACGTCGAAAGAGGCATGAGCACAAAAAACTGGTCACCCCCTTGAAACTTGGAGTGAGGCGGGGATTTCCATGTATTGCCTGCGCTTCCAGATCTGCAGATAAGGGTACAGCTGGTCAAACATTTTCCATTGATGATTTCCTTGCAGAAAACATCCTTCTAAGGAAAAAAAAAAAAAAAAAAAAAAAAACCAAAAAAATTAAAAACNAAAAAAAAAAAAAAGCCCAGTAACTTAAAGAAAACTTAGGGTTTAGCTTTGTTTCCCTTAAGCACACTTAAAAAGAAAACGCATTTTATGCAACTTTTCAGGTTTTTCTTGTGGAAAGGAAAAATAGAAGTGATGAGGGACCAGTCAGAGTGAGATTGTTTGATTTTTTAAAATGACAAAATATATATTTTTTTAATGTTTTTCATAGCAGTATCCAAACTCCCCCAAAATGTCCATAGAAAACAGACTATTTTTTTTTTCATGTTCTGTGCTTTTTCCTTTCCATTAACTGCACTTAACAGTTTCTTGGTCAAGTTAAGCTTCATCCTCATCACCAGATTCAACCAGATTTTAGTATTTAGTTGACCCCTTATTTAGTTTCAGGGGTCAGAATAGATGATCTTCGAAGATCCTTTGCAGCCCAATGATTCTGTAATTTAAACCCTTTCTACTTTAATATTAACTGTATTCAGGTGTATAACTGTGAGAAAAAATTAGAGATTTTTCAATAAAATTGATAGATTACTATTCTCAATTAAACAAAGATAAAACTGAAATAGAGAAGACAATTTTCCCTCTAAAAAAAAAATTATTAAGAATTTTTTTTCCTGAAAGGCAATTTTTTTTATTGAGGAAAGAAAGATGAGAACCTCAACTGGGAGAACAATTAGGATTTTCCAGTTGTTTGTTGCTGTTTTTGCCTGTCCCTTGAGTCAAACTGGATAAAGACATTTCTAGAATTAGGGAATATTCATAAAAATATGTTTGGAAGCTGAAGAGAAACAGGGATCTGCTTCCTAACTCTGCAGTCTGCATTATGTCAATGGAAGAGAATAATCAGGAATGGAACCAGATCTCTGCATTTACATGACTTCGCTCCTGCCAGGGAATCATTCCACACCCTCTGCCAGGTCCCTGAACCCCAGTGAGCTCTGTCTAACCTGCCAGCAGTAGTGGGATGGTAATTCCTCTCTTAAGGGACCTGGGAACATCTATTATTCCCTGCAAGAATATCCTATCCTATATTTGTGGAATATTATTCTGTTATTCCTGAAATGGGCACACGCTGTTGTTGCTGTCCTCCAAGGTGACACGGACGAGTTGGGGAGAGCTCAGTGTCTGTAGGAAAAGGTTGACCCCTGGGAGGTGAGGCTGTCAGCATGGAAACATCTGTCTGGGAAGGAAAATCCATGGCAAAACCTGGCAAAAGCCCAGCCCAGCCCACTGGGGAAGTGTTGGATAAACTGATGTGGTGATTAAGCCCAGCATTCCCTCGATGCCTTTTTGGTGGGGAATATCCAAACAGCTTAATTACAGGAGGCTGCAGGAGCCTGACGCCCACTTGGAGGCTCGTTCCTGGACTTTCTTTGGGCTGGATGTCCAAAAATGAGTCACGTCCCGGGAATGGGGTTAGGGGGTGAGACCAGGAATTGACTGGGTACGCCTCGTCCTGCCTAGGCATGAAAAATCTTTCAGGGATCCTGTGGGATGAAGAGGAACAGGTTATTGTTGTGCAAAGTGCCTGGCTACCACTCTCCAACCTTTTGCAATTATGGGTTGGCGAGTAAAAGTGGATTCTGCATCCTTTGTGGATTTATACAGGGAAAATCTTGCAGGAGTGACATCTCCAGATCCTGCAGCCTTGGACACATCTCCCAGCAGACAAGGTGCAATATTATTTCTGGGGAGCTGAAATCCAGAGAGCCACCTCCTGCTCCTGATTTGTGCACAGCTTTGGTGAATTCCCTCATAGTGAACACGTCAGGATAAACCTCAGCATCTCTTTTGTGATTGTGATCTTGGAGGTCTTTTCCAGCCTTAAGGATTCTGTGGATTCTGTGAGCACAGAATAAAATTCTGTGAGCTGTTTATCCCACCTTAATTACGGAAACTCGGAGCTTTATCTCTATTAATTGTCTGAATATTCTAGGGGAAGGTGTCCCTGCCTATGGTCTTTATGGTTTCTTCCAACCCAAACTCTTTTATGATTCTATGATTTTACTATGACTATTTCCTGCCCAAATAATCGTAATATTAAAGATTTTAGGATGGTACACCTATATTGCCTGTTGGGAATCACCCTAGGAAATGCAAACTCCCAAAATCAGCACAGGAATACACAGGGTCTGTGCTGGTTTTCCAAGGAAAAAAACGTCTCAATGCCTTTGCTCTCTATCAGATGGACAGCAGTGCTCCAGCACTGGTGCCTTGGGACTTCCTGGTTTGCTGGAAGATGAATAACCAAAAAATCCAGGTCTCAGCTCATTTAATTTCCCTCTGGTCCAAGAGGAGGACTGACAACCCCCAGACACGGTCAGGGTATTTTATACAGCTCTTTTAAAATAAGAAAACTTGTCCTTTGGAAAAGCAAACTTTCCCTTACTCCATTTTTTCATTTTATTCTCCAGAAGGTGTAAAGGGAAGCCAGAGATTGTATTTCTCTAGCTCCAGGGTGTTTCCTGCAGTTCAGTGAATCCCAACAACGCATAAAGAGCCTGGCAGCCCTCTCACTTTTCCTAATATCCAATCTAAACCTCCTTCCTTCCCAATACCCCATCCATCCCTGCCCTCTGGCAGTGGGAAGCCATTCCCTGTGTCCTGTCCCTCCATCCCTTGTCCCCAGTCCCTCTCCAGCTCTCCTGGAGCCCCTTTAGGCCCTGCAAGGGGCTCTGAGCTCTCCCTGGATCCTTCTCCTCTCCAGGTGAGCCCCCCCAGCTCTCCCAGCCTGGCTCCAGAGCAGAGGGGCTCCAGCCCTTGGAGCAGCACCGTGGATTCCTCTGGACTCTCTCCAGCAGCTCCAGGTCTCTCCTGTGCAGGGGACCCCAGAACTGGACACAGTTCAATGAGCCTCATCCCAGGGTCTGATCATCCTGCCTTTTCTTTGCAGGAATACATCACAAGTCAGGGGATGAACCAGAAATGTTGTGTTTCTACTTCTCACTCATTTCCTTTTCCATCCAAATTCATCTAAACGTTGGCTGCTGGAAGCTTTGAGCTCCTTGTGCTCCGGCTGACTTGGCTCTTCCAGCCTCTCACTGGAGATTTCCCCCACTGGAGCAAAGCAGGAAGAGCCTTTGTGCTCTCTAAATACGAAATAATTTAGGGTGGCTTGAAATTCCCATGTAATCAAAGCCATACACTGTGGTTACAGCCATTAACCTCAGGATTCCTGTTAAAAATCCCTCCCAAACAGGGACAATTTCTAGCCTTATAGAGGGAATAGCCAAGCAAGTCCTGTCAGAGCCCTCCAACTCCCAATTTTCATTGCTCCTGACCCCCCCCCAGGGCTTCTCTCACTCCCAGGACCCCACATCCCCCATTGCCCCCTCCACTGGTCCCTGCTTTTTTTGGGATGTGTGACAGCAGAGCTGCCTCAGGATTTATTTCCAAGCATTAATACTTCTGTTACAGGAGGGGAAGTGCAGTACCAGAGTCAGAGCCCAGAGGGCAGATTCTGAAATTACCCCAAAAAATGCACCTCCAGAAAAGCACCAGGACCTCACAAATTCCTCAAGGCTGTGCTTTCCATCCTTGTTTCTTAAACTGAACTTTTTTTTTTTTTAGTTGCCATCTCCCCACCTCTTCTCAAAAAGAAAGGAGCCGTGGAAGCACATCCTGGCTCCTCTGCAGGACTTTGGATTGTCATTAGCATCTCATGCATTATTCAGTGAGCTGATTATGAATGAATCAGCACAGATCCCTCCCCTTGGAAAGCTGAGGAAAGCTGCAGCTCTGTCAGAATGCCCCATGGCCCTTCCTGACCCAGCTGGCTGCAAAGGGAGATGTAGTTTCTTAGTGACGTTTAATTAAAATTTAATTAATTTGGGAAGAAGCGCTGGATGTCCTGAAAAGATTTTTATTTCAAAGGGAATGCTTGAGAATCGGTGCCCTGATCCCATGCAGTGCTGGGAAAGTACTGAATGGACACTTTTTTATAAGGATTGGGAGATCAGTGGGACAAGAAGCACCTGGAGGAGGGTTGGGGGTGGGATGTTTGATCTGTGACTGAATTTCTGTTATTTGCAAAATAAATAAGGGATGAATGATTGTTAGAGCACCTTCTGATTAGGAACATCACCAAGAAGCAAAGATCGCCTCCAAGTTATGAAGCCTGGGATAAATTCCACCTAAACCCAGCAATCCAGGAGCAATTACCAGAGTGAAATCCAGCTGCTTTTCCCTTTTCCTCTTTCCTCCCTCTCACGGTTCACCCTGTGACCATTTCCTCAGCCTGAGAGCTGATCCCCGTATCGAATGTGCTGAATGGATAAAATCTGCAGCAGCAACAAGTTGTCTGTGAGATTCATTTGTCTCTGGAATCAGGATTATGCAAACGGGACCCACCCTAATTTGTGTGAACAGGCTGTGTTTGTTATCTTATGATTAAACAGCTTTGTAAGCATCAAAATATCTCACCCGGCTTCCCTGAGCAGGGTCTGACCCAGGACAGGCTGCTGCCTTCCCTCCAGCACCATCCTTAGGGCTTGGAAGGTCCCAGCACTTTTTTTTTAGGGAGAGGAAGCAACTCTGTGTCAATTTATAAATTCGTGGCATCCTAATTTTGTTTTGGGGGAGCCCTAAAAGCTCAGTGGGCAAAGGTTTAACTCAGCATCAGCAGAAGCCCCTGTTTCCTCTCTTTAGCCATGCCATGGACATGGACCACCTCCCAAACGTGGGTGAGGTGGGAAGAAAACCGAATATTGTGCAAAATTCCATGGTGCTGTAGCACGATTCCCTCTTTTCTCTCCATTCAGTGCAGGAGAAATTTTCTCACCCAGCTGTTTTATGGAAATCTTTTGAATTGACTGATGGAGCCTCTCATCACTTGCTCTCTTCTCATTCTCCGTGGAGGCACGAAGGGAAAAGGGATCATCCTCACCTTTCTCTGAGCTTGGATCTGATTCCTGCCTTACATGCAATAATTCAAATTAGAAAAAATGTCAAAATACTAAGAAGACAGATATGAAAGAACCCAAGAGGAGGAGGATCCTTATTACACCTTCTGGGGTGCAATGGGGTGTAGCAGAACAATATCAGCGTGTCATAGAGGGCTTTTCTCCTTTTTATGGCAGGATTTGGTACACGTGGGACATGTCAGGATACTGTGCCTGGTTGGAGACTTCCCAGTTTTGAGCTTTTCCACAAGGAAGGGATTGACAAACTAAAGAGAGTCACACAGAAGGTCAGGGTATTTACATACATATATATATATATATCTATTTAAATTTTTATTTTTATTTTTATTTATTTATATTTATATATATTTATATATTTATACTGACAGGTTTAGGGAGATAGAGAGCAGGATTTAAAAGCAGAGGCTGAGGGATCTGAGTTTGTTCAGCCATGGGAGGGTATAGAGAATATAGAGTCGGATTTCCTTGGATGTCCAGAGTAAAAGGAGAAGAGACAATTGATTTTAATAGCAAGAACAGAAATCCCAGTTAGACATTAGAGGATTGAAGGCAGGGGAAATCTGCTGTGAAGAGAATAAAAAATGGGAGGAGTGACCCAGATATGCTGGGGGGAGGTCTCCATCCTTGGAGGTAAAATATTGCTGAGTATGGCCCTGAGCAATGTAACTTTGAACTTTGAACTTTGGATTGGGTTTTGGATCCGACACCTCCTGAGGTTCCTTCTGTCCAGCGAGTGCAGGAGAGGAAGAATCAAGCTGATGGTGGTTTTAAATGGCCCAACAATGCAGACACTTCAAAGCACTGAAGGACTGAGTGGGTTCAGGCTGAAGCCATTAACACAAGAAAACTGAGGCTCTTGCAGGGGGAAGCCCTCAGGATACTCTTATCTGTCCTTGCCTAAGATATTCTCATTCAACAACCCACAAACCAACAGAGGCAGCATAAAAAAAGCCTTTATTGCAATATCTATAAATCAAACAGTGCCTTTCCATTCTCTGGGACTTCATCCACCTGACGTGGTTTGGACATGTCCATCCTGTCAAGTTCAGCCTTCAAAACAGGGTGGACCTGTGCTGACTCCTGATCCACACCTGGGATTTGTTCCTGAGAGTGGTGCAAGGTCATGCTGGAACCCTGCCAGGGGTTTGACACTGGGTTTAGAGGCAGCCAAGGTTCCCAGTGACTCAAGTCAGCAGTGAGGTTATCCATGCCCAGGCACGGACACACTTCAGGGCTAATTCATTCCTTAAAGCTACCAGTGCATTCCTGATGATCCTCAGGGGACTCCACTACTGGAAGGGAGTAGAAAATGCTCCTTTAAGATTCATCCCACCTCTCAATAAAGAGTTGGGACCACTTCAGTGGAGAGTCAGAGCTGGGCAAGGAGGTGACATTTGTACAGCACCAGGGGTGGAGGCTCAGCAGATCAGGACACCGGGTTTGGAAGAGAAAAAGTGCAAAGGCAAGCCTTGATCTTTGGGAAGAATCCATCTGCACTGGGATTTGCAGCAATGGTATAGCCAGGCTTCTGCAAATTCTACCCAGTAAGGCCAATTTCTCTCCTCTAGACAGACTGTAATGCCCAGCATGAATATAATAATCAGCATCAAGTGAGAGGTTGAATTCTGGATTTATTTTAATGATGTAAAGCCACAGTAGCTCCTTCATCTTTAATCTGATCAGATCAATGCTGCTTTGATGGAGAATCTGTGTCCAGACCTGATGCCCAAGAACATCTATAAGTCCACAGCAATATAAGAATCAAGTAAAATCAGCAGCAATATTTTTTACTGCCATACAGGGGACTGAAGTCTCAGGCTTTTTGTTTAATTTTTCATTTCTGATGTGGTGTAAATGGACTCTGAAAAGGCTGGGACAAGGAAAGGAGCTGGATAAAACCCAGGAGCTGAGTGCAAAGCTGGAGTTAAAGAGCCAGTTTCACCCAGGAGCAAACCCTCCCAGAGCTCTGTGTGGGCAGTGTGTGTGTGCTGAGTAGAGCCCCTTGCTGCACAAACCACAGGCACCCCGAGGTGTGCAGGGGCTGTGGGGATGTTTTCCCTGCTTGGCAGGGCACAGATGGATGTTGTCATGCCTATTACAACACAGGGAAGCTCTCCACAGCTCACTGGGAGGTAAGGAGAGGGCAGGATTTCACACCAGTCACAGCAGTGTGAGCACAGCAGCCACCCCACCAGACTCGTTCTGCTGGGCCGTGCTCCCAGACACTTCACCCAGAGCATGACTGCTCCTGGTGTCCCCAGCAACCACAGCTCCAACAAACCCTTCCCTCCTGGGCTTATCCCAGCCTGGGGCCACGCTCAGCCTGCCATGGAGCTTTCCTGTATTTACATTTCCTCTCTAAACAACATCAAATGGTTTGGGGTTAGGACAAGAGGACACAGCCTTAAACTGCACCAGGGGAGGTTTAGGTTGGATATTAGGAATTTCTTTGTGGAGATGGTGACTGGGCATTGGAATGGGGTGTCCTGGTGATAAGAATTAAAGTTGTTACCTACCTGTGATGTAAAATTGTATGGTTAATTAAGTTCATTGTTGTGTTAGTTGCCCTGTTGTAATTCCCCTGTTTTCACACCCTCCGCCATGTCCAACCGCGTCGGGAACCCTGCCGCTGCTCCCCAGCAAGACACCACGAGAGTCCAAAAGTACTCTGAATGGCTAGCGCTATTGAATAATTAATAAGCCATCGACTAAAAACTCTAATCCTCCCTAAATAACGAGCCAACCTTGAGACCAGTGTTCTAATAGTACCGTTGAGTAGGGGAAAGAACCACGGAGCCGGAGAGACCAATGGAGGCTGTCGCCATAACGTAGAGAGCCCTGCAGCAGAAGCACCCCCTAGACCAACAAGCCAAGAGATCNATATGATTTATTAGAATGACTCCATTATTCAGAAGGTTTTAGGGCTAAGGTGCCCACGTTCAGAGTTACATTTCCTCCACCATGTTCAGAGCAAGACTCCCCGATGCTTACAAAGTCAGAGAGATTGCAACCTTTACATCATTGGCTAGAAAGAGAAAACTACATCTCTTATATCAGGAGACAGAGCAAAGGAATGCATCTGTTGTCCTTGAATCCACACACAGACATGGGTTTGTTTTTACAGAAATCTGCAGAGAAGTCAGCTTTCCCATGGAAGGAAAAATGTCCAGCAAGTTTCCATAGAGGAAACTTATAAAATGGCTGTGACATCACTCAGTGCCATGATCTGGTTGACAAGGTCATGTTTGGACACAGGAGGAAATCGATGGTCACAGGAGGAAATCAATGCTCTCAAAGGTGTTTTCCAGCCGAGTTAATTCTGTGATTCTGAGTTGGAAGGAGCCTTCATGGCCATCTCATTCCAAACCCCCTCCCATTGGCATCCACCCACTGTGGCCTGGATTTTGAGCTGAGCACCCCACACTCTTTATGTAAAACCTCTCTGGAGGCATCTTTCCTGCCTGCTCTCCCCACTTCCCCTCAATGGGGAGACACAATGGGCAAACAGCTCATGCTGGACCACACAAGGTCAATCCTCCACATCCTTGAGGAGTTCACATCTTCCTCACTGCTATGGTAGAGAACAGCAATGAAGATCCCAAATCTGGTTGCAGTGGCACTTTCTGTGCTTGGGAGGGGTCTTCAGGATCTGCAAGAGCCTTTTGGGAAGCCAGAGCAAAGATCTGGAGCTCTTTTAGAAAATTATTGACTCCCACTCTTGGCTACTTCCAGGGAAAAAGAAAATAAATTCATTCCTGAAGGTGAAAGAAAAGTGAAACGGAGGACAAGAAAAAGGAGAAAGAAAAAGAGTGAAGCAGCTGGGAGAGTGGATTTTGAATTCCAAAAGGACACATGGTGCATCCTGTAACATTGTCACGTTAGGGAGTTTTAAGGCATTTCCCTTTTCAGCAAAGCCAGGAGAAATCCAAGCCACTTTCCCTGGAGGTGTCAAGTTCCACAGTTGTGATTAAATCTCTAAATCTCATCCCCTGATAGTTTTTCCAAGAGGACCAGAGTTGGGTGGCGGGTAGGGAAGGAACCTCCACTTTGCACAGTGTCATTTCCCTGGGGAAGCATTTCTGCCCTGATTCACATCCCCTCTGGCACTTGAGGGCCTGACCAGAGTCAGATTTCCTCTTTTTCAAGGTTCTCCACCCACTCCATCAT
This sequence comes from Dicaeum eximium, assembly GCA_013396995.1. Taxonomy (NCBI): domain Eukaryota; kingdom Metazoa; phylum Chordata; class Aves; order Passeriformes; family Dicaeidae; genus Dicaeum; species Dicaeum eximium. The sequence goes on along the minus strand of VWZP01004174.1, from coordinate 109,757 downwards.
GTTCCTGGCTTTCCTTTACTCTCCAGCTTTTTCTGCTCTCTGAATCCAGCGAAGGGATGATGCTGAGAGAGCAGTCAGGGACAAGCACTGGGTTAACTGGTCTGTAAAAGCTGTTTGACCACAATCCCAGGCCTGGCCCAAACTGGTACCAAAGCCCATCCCTGATCCCAAACAGGAAGCATTCACTTCATTTTGGAGGAAGTTTAATACTGTGGATATTGCCAGTCCTCACAATTGTCATCAGGACCAGAAAATTTCTCCAAGCACTGATTGGTTTCCTGGTAGAGCTGTCACCTTCCTGTCCTGTATCAGTATCACATCCTAAAAACTGAGGTATGAAAATGCTGGAGCAAGCAAATCCTGCTTGTCACCATCCATCCTCTCTAAACCAAAAAATCTGTAGTGGTTTTATCTGAATTCTGAGATTATCACCCACCTCTCCCTTTCCACCTCTTGTGTGTGACACATTTGTGTGACAACCTCAGAAAACACAGGACATGCTCCAGCATTCCCCAAAGATCTCTTCAACTCCTACATCCTCTGGTTTACCATGGCTGCTGATCAGGTGGGATGAAATAGGAGTTTGTGTCCCAGGTTTAGAGGATTTGCTGAAGCATTTCCCAGTCTGTGGCACAGCCAGGAGAGCACCAGAGCTTTGAACTTCCTACTCGTCATTTCCATCACCGTATTTTGGACCTTAAATTTTTCCAACAAGCACCTCCTGGATGAGTGGGAGAGGCTTCTCCATGTGCTGACATGACAGGCCAGATCTTCAGTTTAAGATTTAAGGAAGTTGCATCATTACTCAGAATACAGAGATTTCCACATTTCTCCCACCTCCACCTCCCTTGCACGGCCCGAGTTTTTCCCAGCAAATATCTTCCCTAAGGAAGATCTCCATCTACTCTGTAAATACCTGCAGCTTGCTTGAATGAGTTCAGGCTGATGCACCTGAAATTGTAGGAAAAAACGAGCCATGAAAAGCTGTGTTTTGTAGAAATTCCCTTTGGACTGTGGGCAAGGCCTCCAAGTGGAAGTTTTGGGTTACGGCTACAGGGATCAGCCAAAGCAGCTGATTCCTGCTAGGAAATTGTATCACCTGAGGAGAATGGGAGATCCCAAGCTGGCACTTGGCTGTGTTTGAGTGTAGCTGCAGATTAGGGGTGATCTAACTGAGGCCTTCCAGAAACTGAAGAGACCCTACAGGAAAGATGGAGAGGGAATTTTTACAGGAGCATGGAGTGACAGGACAAGGAAGAATGGCTTCAAACAGCCAAAGAGCAGGGTTAGATGGGATATTGGGAAGAAATTGTTCCCTGTGAGGGTGCTGAGGCCCTGGCACAGGGTGCCCAGAGAAGCTGTGGCTGCCCCTGGATCCCTGGAAGTGTCCAAGGCCAGGCTGGACAGGGCTTGGAGCAACCTGGGATAGAGGAAGGTGTCCCTGCCCATGGCAGGGGTTTGGAAAGAGATGAACTCGAAGACCCCTTCCAACCCAAACCATTCCATGATTCTGAGACTCTACAAGATGAGAAATGAGTTCTGGAAGGCACAAGGACCAGGCAAGGAGCCCTTTAAAGGCTGGTGACGTGGTGGGCGGGGGCGTGGACGTTGCATCATTAATCAAGTTTCTAATGCTCTTAGTGCTAATCCATTAATGCCTCAGCATATAAGGCAGTTACTTCTCTCTTAGACCAATTTTGGGCCCAAGGGGATTAGGACAGAATGTCTCATCTCCTGTGCTTGTGCTGTGAAGCACAGCCAGGGCTCCTTGCATCTGGAAGGTGAAAAAATGCAGTCCTGAAACTGCATTACCCATTGCAGGTGCAACTGTGGCTAGGCCAGAGATTTATCCTCAGCCCAGCAAGGCTCAGCTGGCTCCCAACAGCAACATGAGCTCCTGATCTCAGAGCCCACCACTGAGAGCGTGGTCAGGGCAGGGATGTCACCCTGTGCTTCTGCTGCTCGTGTCCCAGCACCAAGAGGTGGAGCCTTGAGGAGATGGCAGGAGCTGCTCTCCAGGTGGGATGAGTGCAGCCAAAGCTCCAGCTCTCCTTCAGGCTGGAGCTGACCAGGTTGGACCAAAGAGGCTGTTTCCAATAAAGGGTTCTGCTCAGACCACTGTGGGGAGCCTGGGGTTGGTTTTAAAGAGGGGCTCGGGAAAGGAGTCAGTGTAGCTGAATTTCTCAAGGAGCAAGGGCATGATCTGCTCCTGAACTAGCCCAGGAAAAGAGTGAGTGTAGCCAAATTTCTCAAGGAGCAAGGGCATGATCTGCTCCTGGACTAGTTGGGAAACTCAGCCTAGGCCTAGGCAAGGCCCAGTGAAGAGCAAAGCCTGTGGCACAGCTAAAAATTAGTTTAAGGTATGCAGAAGAAAAAAGTAGATTGTGTGTGTAATGACAGATGTAGAAGTAGGATTGAGTACCTTAACCACCTTAAAGGTAAAAGTAAACAATGTTTATTTACATTCTCTCTATGTTGCACACCACTGAGGGGATGCCTGGAAATATAAACAAAATTGAAATGTATATAAACAATATTGAAATGTATATAAACCACCATTTTAAGCAAATAAAGGAGAACGTTATGTAGCCATATCAGTGTGAGTAACATTACTCAGCTGACTCCCCACAATTTCGGGGAATTTCCCTCTTCAGGTGAGGTCTGGAAGATGCTGGAGCATCCCACAGCTGTCTCTTGCATTTCTGCTGGACCAAAGCATAATAATGTCACTGTCCTGCCAGTCAAACCTCCACAAAATCGGCGTTTTGAGACCACTGCTTTTGGCCTCTTACTCCTGACCCTACACAGGACATCCCAACAATTGTCCAAACCCTCCTGGAGCTCTGGCAGCCTTGTGGCCCTGGCCATTCCCTGGAGAGCCTGTTCAGTGCCCAGCCACCCTTCTTTCACTGACCCATGTAGCTCAATGCATTCACACAGCTGCATTGCAGGACAAAACACCCTTTCCAGGCTTGTTTGGTTTTCAGGTGTTTCTATTTTTATAAAATTCCAGAGCAGATGAACAGCTTCCTCAAGTGACCCTGCAAGCCTGAAGCAGGATGTGTGTTTGGTGAAGAAAGAGGAGAGATTTGGCAAAGAAACAACTTCAGTCTCAATGGCAAAGAGGAGTCTGCCTGCAGCTGCATTTCTCAAGTTTCTTGACTCCCCTCATGCAGTCCCGTAGAATAGAACCACAGAATGGTTTGGGTTGGAAGGGACCTCTGAAGTTCATCAAGTCCAACCCCCTGCAACAAACAGGCACATCTTCAACTAGATCAGGACAGTCTTGGTAACACCCAGGCTTTTAGACCTCCTAGAAGTTGGTCACACACCATTGGGATCATCTGAGCAAAGCAGTCCTTAAGTGCAGTCTGCCTAAAATTGCACAATTCTGATGTGTGTCACCATATTGTGTCACCATAGACACAATGAGACACCAATTGTGTCACCATAGACACAATGAGAATTTAATTTTCTCTAGAAATTATTTTGGTAGAGAGCAGAAACTGATAACTGACACAGGGAGGTCTAGGCTCATTCTCTTTTCCTGGGCAGCACAGTCACCTCTTGATGAACCCCTCTGGGAGGATGGGACTGAGGTGCTTTCACTGCATGGAAAATAACTCCATAGGGAGAAAGTGAGGCCCTGCTCAGTAGAGGAAAACACAGGAGGAGGTTAAACATCTCCTGGAAATGAGGTGCTGGCTCATATTCCTATGGGAACAGGGACTAAGTGATTTCCCCCAAATAATCCCAGTTGTACCACACTCAGTTTTTCTGAGTGAGACCCAACAGCCTTGGTAATTTACACTGCTAAGTGTAAAAGCTTTCAATAATGGATTAGAAACAGGTGCTAATAATATCCAAACATAAGGAGGGGGTTATGGGAGTCTAAGGGATTAAGTTCTCTCTGCATGTCAGTCAGCAAATTTCTCCTGTCTTCTGCTAAATTTCTCCTGGAGGGGCAGGAGGTGTTTAGCAGGGGAGGAAAGGGGACCCCTGGGTTTGCTGTGTCATGTTCTCTGGGAGAACCTTACAGAGCTCTTTATCTGGGGAGGAAATAGGGTCAGTACAGCCACTGTGGTGAGGAGCTGGGACCTACAGCTTTAATTTATTAAAAAGGCTGGAATCTGGGTTAATAGTTATCCACCCTGGTGCTTTCTCTCCCCTGTAGACTTTACTGGGGTTCAGCCTTGAATTTGAGCAGTGGTCCCAGCAGGAGTTTTTTCAAGCCTAATACGTTTTCCAAAATGCCTTTTCCCCCTGCATTCTCCCTTAACACTTAATAAAAACTCCTCAGCCACCTTCGTGTGTGAGTCTGTTTTCATTAATGCCTTGAAGTTACACAGAGATTTACAGGTAAAATAGTCCAGGGAGGCTGCCAAAACGCAATTAATTACAATAAACAATTAATTATTGAGACAGTCTCAGAGGAGAAAAGTGCTGGAAATCCCACTCCAAGCAACTCTGTGTAATCTCCTTTTGGAAAAAACCCCAGTCCACCACAGCAGCGTGAGGTCAAGCTGATCATGTGCAGCTTTGGGTGATGAAGCCACGGCACGGGGTAAAGCTGGAGAGATTCCCCCTGTTCTGATGATAAACAGCCACCAATCCCTTGGGAGATTTAACATGACACTTGCCTGGAGTCACAGCCTGCAACGTGTGGAATCCTCACACATGCCTGAAACCAGTTCCCTTTTTTGGGTCTCGGGGGGGACGGTGTGAGGAAGGAGGGGGGAGTGCAACACACCGAGGGAGGATCATTTTACACCACAGCTCTTGTGGCCTTATCTTTTGGGGTGTTATTTTGGGGCAGTCACGTAGAATTTTAGATTTTTCTGTGGTTACAACCACTGAATAATTGCAAGCAGCCTCTGGGCTGTCATCAGCAGGGCAAGAGCCACTTGCAGGGGTAATTCCAAGCTGGTTGAGGTTTCCCTGTTTCCCCCTAGAAGAAACAGAAGCACCTGAATGTAGGTAACAAATCCTGGGACTTTTCATTTACAGCCACACCTCATTTAGGATGATAGGGTTGACTGAATAAACCCAAACACTGAACTGTTTATGCTTCTACTGCATGTGTTTTGCATATGATGATATTCCTCCTGGATGAGACGTGGTCAGCAGGGCTTGGAAAATGGTTCAGCTCCTTCTAAAGCAAAGATTCCAGGGGTGTCTGTCTGGCCCTGGAAGGAATTGTACCCCTTATTACAGGGCTTGGAGCAACCTGGGATAGTGGAAGGTGTCCCTGACCATAGCAGGGGGTGGAATGAGATGAGCTTTAAGGTCCCTCCCAATCCAAACTGTTCTAGGATTCTGTGATAGTTGCTCTGTGCTACACTCAGTTTGCACTCCAGGATGCAGAAAGATTTTGGAAAGTGCTTATCCTCCTCTATGACTGGGCACAATGAGAGGATGTGCCCATTCCATGTAATTCTAGAGGTCAGTATCTGAGCTAAAATCTCAAATTTCACTTATTCCCTGGAGAGATGAAGTCATTCTTGAGGGCGAATCATGGAATCACAGAATATCCTGAGCTGGAAGGGACCCACCAGGATCATTGATCCAACCCCTGGCCCTGCACAGACACCCCAAAAATCCCACCCTGTGCATCCCTGAGAGCATTGTCCAAACTCTCCTGGAGCTCTGGCAGCCTTGGGAATGTCACCATTCCCTGGGGAGCCTGGGCAGTGCCCAGGTGGGAATGAAGCCTAAGAAAACACAAGAGTTTTGGCATGGAGGCATCATCTGGGGTTGAGCTTGGCATTAGGACACTGGGGTCTGCACTTGGCCTTACTGTGGGGAAAAATACCAGGATCTGAAGATGCTTCTTCTCCACTGAAAGGATGAGACCAATAAAGGAAGAAAAACACTAATCCTCATCTCTCTGGGGTTGGGATTTTTTCATTCCTTATAGCTTATAATACAATTTAAGAGCCCCTGATGAAATATTTGAAACTTTGTCCTGGATACTGAATTTTTCTTTTTGCCGTCCATGAGAGTTTTTCAGGTTGGGAGAGGCTTCTGCATTCACTTAATCTGATTTAATTATTGCATATCACAGGCTGGAGACTTAAAACATGGGCTCGGTGATCAGAGAAGGCAAGAAAGCCTTTGCTACCAGGAGCCAGCTTTTCCCTGTGCTCCGTCTCCTGGCTGGAATACCTGTGGACAGAGGAGGAGCTGGTCCAGCAGCAGAGACCATGCTGCTCACAGTGATGCAAAACTCTCCATCACCAAACCTGCATGGGGAACAAGAGGAAAAAAAAAGAAAAGCTAACTTTAAAACCTCATTAGTTAATCATCGTCACCACAGATGGTGCCCAGCTGTAAGCTCCTTTCTGCTCATCCTAATCCCATTTCAAGCAGCTCCCCTTGGCAGAGGAGCCTGCTGGCTTTGTTATCTGGAGAAGTGGAGGGGTGTGGGAGCACCTGGCCGTGGGGAGAGCTGTGGGAAGGGGAGACATGTGAATCTCTAGGGAGGGAGGTGGGGGCTGTCTCCCTGTGCAGGCAGGGACTGAGCACAGCCAGCCCACCCTGCGCTCACGGGGCTGAGGAGCAGGAGCCAGAGGAATTCTCGGCTTGGCTTTTGGTCTCTGCTGTCAGTGCTCGAGGAAGGCCTGGCCTGGGATGGATTATTGACCCGAGCAAAGCTATGTACCTGGATTACCTCCGCTGCGGTGAGTGGAACCTGCCTCTCTCTGTCCCTCTGTGAGCTTTTAAACCAACACTGGGAAAAGGAGTGGCAAGGGAGGTGCTGGAGGACTGATGTTACTGCTGGTTGTCTTTTTTCAGCAGCTCTGTCAGCCTTTTTGGTTTGTTTCTTACTAGGAAATTGAGGTGTTGTTGGTGACGTGGGAGAAATAGGTGCCTGTAAACAGGAATTCTGCTTACAGGGAAAGGTTCTGATGGGAACAAGCCGTAGCTGGTGGCTGTGCTTTGCTTTGTTGAGCAATGCAGATGTTATCCCTGGAAGGCCTCCAAGGGCTGTCTTTGTGTTTTCCTGGGAGGCTTTGCAGTGGGCTCTGGGTCCATCCTTTCTGAGGCATTTCCCAGGCAAACAGACCTCCTGTCTGACCAGAGCTGGATTCTGGTTTCCCTGGTGTGACTTGCTGCGGCCATTTAAAGTCTCAGCTGCTATTTAGGGACAGCAGGAGATGGAGTGGATCAATCCCATAAGGAGATCCATGCTCCTCTGCACGAAGAGGGGACTCCTGTCCATTTTAAGCAGTGCTGCCCAGGCAGGGAGCCGGGTTTGCTCCAGGCCCTGATGGCAGAGATGTCACTGTCACCACAACCCCAGCTGGAGTCTAAACCAGAATTTTTGCTCTGATTTTCTCTGTAAGAACTGAATAACCACAAGGCCTTTTTTTTCCCCCTTTTCTTTTTCTTTTCCTGGCAGCCCCTCAGTCTCTCTAAGCACAAGCTAAAAGGGGGGGGCTTGTGTTTTTTTGGCTAACATGAGTCTCAGGTCATTAACCCTTGACAGTTCCTTAATGAATTACTATTAAAAATGAATTGATTTCTTGGGCTGAAGAGAGATTCATAGTGCTGGTGACATAAGGGTAATTTAGACCACCAAATGTGACCATTTGAATAGAAAATGGCATTGAATTTCATCCTGTAGCTCCTTTGCTTTCTGATCTTTCCACATTGTGTTGAGAAAGCCACGGCAGGACCACATAAACTGAATTAATACAGAAGGGAAGGTGAGAACTGATATAAACTCACCAGGAGGCCACAGGTCAGCATCCCAGTGAGCCTTTGAAGAGAAGAACCTGGCAATCCATGGTTGCCTCTGCTGAAAACCCAGCTGGTTCCACCTGCATGTTATGGGAGGATGTTTTCTGGTGGCCATATCCCTCATCTGGGAATTTCTGCACCTCTGTGACTCTTCTAGGGTTTGGATCAAGATTTGTATTTGCTTTTGAACGTCTGAACTCCAGTAGGTTCTTGGCCTGGCTGTAATCACTATGAACTCTTGGCTGTGCTGGTGATTGATTTCTCTTTATCTTCCACATCATCTACTTCCCCCAAATTGCTCCTTACAGCAACTGAGGGCACAAGATAATGTTTCAATCTCTTGTTGCTTTTTTGATTTTGGGTTTTTCCCTCCACTGCTTCACTGGATCTCCCTTGGCCCTCCTTTGGAACTTCAATAGGTCTTTTTTTCCTCTCTTTTAATTTATTTCCCTCTAATTATGGCTGCCTTCTTATTTTGCTTTGAAGAAACACAAACCATTGGCCAAGAGGTGAGTTTTATTGCTATCAGTTGTTACAAATAATTAGTACCCATTAATGTAGAAGAGGGACAAACTGCACATTTAGGTATAAAATGACATTTGTCGGGCTTAGGTGGTTTATATATATTTAAACTTATTTTTTAGAGATAAACAATGCATCTTTTAATCTCTTCCCTTCACAGTGTGATTCTTTCTCCCCTGCCAAAAAACAAAACCATCTCTTTTTCCCCACTCAGTCTAGTTTTAAATAACCTGTGGGAAGGGGCTTCCACTCCTTCATTTGAAGATTATTCCAATCTGAATGACCTCACTTGCCCTTTTCTCAGTTTTATCCCATCACATCTATTTTTACCCTCTTGCTCTACATTAAGCTGTTCCTCTGCACGCTGGGAAGAGGAAGAATTAGAGCCTCAACATTTTGACCACTTAGAGAATAAGAAACACAGGAGAAAATCAAGACCCAGGTGCCTGGCTGCTGCCAGAAATGCTGCTCCAGAGAGGACTTGATTTCCTCTCTCTGTGCAGTGCCTCCACTCCTCAGCTTCCCCTCAGCCTAACTTATCTCCTCATTCCCAGCCATTCCTCTTTGTTCCCTTCCAAGGGCTGTGAGCTCTCAGCAGTGGAGATCCTACTTCTTCCTTGGCTCTTGGCTCCCTCCTGCCTGCCAGCTCTTGAATTTTCCCTTGGGCATCAGTTGGCCAAGCAGTGTATATTTAGTTCTTTCAACATTTTGTTTTCTCCCTCCTTCATCTCACCAACCCCTCAATCACTCTGCTGCTTTTCTCCAAAACCTCCCAAAAGTGGCGGCATCCTGCAGGCTTGTGGTTGTCCAGCACTACCCTCAGTCTTCCTCCTCCTGCAGGGCATGGAAGTCGAGTTTGTTGCCTGACTTTTTTTGGTGTTTCCGCTGATGTTGGTGCCCTGGATGGAGTGAGAAGGATCCTGTGTGTGCTCAAAGGCTTGGAGGGAGGTGTGGGCTATGGAGAAGGGAGAGCAAATCCTCCCGTGGCTCTTTCCCAGCAGCTCACCTGGAAACAGCGGAATTGTGTCAGATATTGGGTTTGTGTCTCTCTCTTTGCTTTAATACAGAAATGTAAATCAAAATATCAGGGCCAAGGGGACAGAGGTCGTGCTCCTGTTGCTGTCCCAAAGGCCAAGCAAGTTGTACCAGGCATGTTACTTGATCCACCAGAACCTCAATTTTCCATTCAGCCTTTGTCTGTGTCTTCTGTCCCAAGCTCTGAGAAATTGTGGATACCCAACCCCTGAAGTGTCCAAGGCCTGGTTTAACAGAGCTTGGATCAACGTGGGATAGTGGAAGGGGTCTCTGCTCATCTCAGGGGGTGAGATTTAAGGTCCCTTCCAACCCAAACCATTCCAGGATTTTATGACAATCACTTAGGTTTGTGTCTCCACAGCTCTGAGATGGGGACACCCTAAGCCCTTCAGGCTCCCCAAGCTCTCTGTGGTATCTGCTGGATTTCAGCTGGGTCTCAGCATCCACCATGTACTTGGAAGGATCCATGCATGGATATAGGGAGAATGGTGAACTCGGAGAAGAGAAAGCTCCAGGGAGATCTTGGAGCCCCTTCCAGTACCTAAAGGGGCTCCAGGAGACCTGGGCAAGGACCTGGGACAAGAGCCTGGAGGAACAGCTGAAGGAAGATAGATTTAGACTAGATGTTAGGAAGAAATTTTGGCTGTAATGATCAAGAACTGCCTCAGGTTTCTCAGAGAAGCTGTGGCTGTCCCTGGATCCCTGGAAGTGTCCAAGGCCAGGTTGGACAGGGTTGGAGCAACCTGGGACAGTGGAAGATGTCCCTGCCCATGGCAGGGGTGGAACTGGATGATCTTTAAGGTCCCTTCCAGCTCCAACCATTGTGATTCTAGGATCTGAAGAGAAGGCTCAGAGGGCACCTCCTCACTCGCTCCAACTCCCTGACAGGAGGTTGCACTGAGGTGGGGCCAGTTCCTCCTACCATGACTGCACTGAGAGGACCAGAGGAAATGGCCTTGAGCTGAGACAGGGGAGATTTAGATTAGACATTCAGAAAAAATATTTTCACTGTTTGGCTGGCCAGGCATTGAACGGGGCTGTCCAGGGAGGTGTTTAAGGAATCACCATCACTGGAGATGTTTAAGAGGCACTTGAATCTTGCACTGGCTGGCGTGGTTTAGGGGTTTAGGGGTTGCAGTGGCAGTGCTGGGCTGATAGTTGGACTGGATGATCCTGAAGGTCTCCCAGCCCCGATGATTCTACGATTCCATGATCCAGGGATGGCAACGCAGCACGAGCTGGATGTTAGCCAGCAAAGGGAGGCTGGCTCAGGCTGTGGCACCCAGAGAGCAGAGGTGACTCGGTGTGTGCTGACTCCTGATCACAGCAAGTCTGCTCCTGCCAGCAGGCCTGGGCCTGTGCTGCCTGGCCGTGTCCGTGTCCCAGCGTGTGCATTCCCCAGCCTTGGAGCACTGCTGGAATCCAACCCACCAATAAATCTGTAGAAATTATACCTGCTTGCTCAACAGACATGATGCTCATCCCAGAGCCACGTTGTGCCAGTTCTGCTCTTTAAACAAACGTGGTTTTTTAGACTTTTTTTTTTTTTTAACCCAGGTGCAGCCAGTAAAGCTGTCAGAATTAGAAAAAGACTCTGCTGCCTGGTGGAATCATGTCTACAGATGCCAGTTAACCTCCAGTTTCTGTGCTGGGTTGTGCTGGGTAGTTCTGGGAGTGACAGCAGAGGAGACCCTGCCTCAGAGCTCAGAGATCAGTGGGCTCTGGCAAGTAATAAAAATGCCCTGCAAATTTAAACCCCTGTAAACTGGGGAAGGGGCTGGAGCACCAGGAGAGGCTGAGGGAGCTGGGAAAGGGGCTCAGCCTGGAAAAAAGGAGGCTCAGGGGGGATCTTCTCACTCTGCACAACTCCATGACAGGAGGGGACAGCCAGAGTGGGGATCAGGTTCTGCTCCCAGGCCACAACAGACAGGATAAGAGGGAGCAGCCTCAGGCTGTGCCAGGAGAGGTTTAGATCGGAGAACAGGAAGAATTTCTTCCCCCCACAAGGTTATCCAGCCCTGGCACAGCTGCCCAGGGCACTGCTGGATTCTCCATCCCTGCAGGGACTTAAAAGCCATGTGGTTGTGGCACTTGGGGACATGGGGCAGTGGTGGCCTTGGCAGTGCTGGAGGAATGGTTGGACTCGATGATATTTGAGGGCTTTTCCAACCTAATGGATTCTGTGACCTAAATGTAGAACATTTGATCAAGAGTTACTAGGAAGAAACACATTTGCAGCAACTTTTGGTGCTAAAACTGCACCTAAGAATAATGAGGCCACTACAGCTGCTTCAATAAGTTACAACAGCCTGGTAGAACTTCTTGTCCTACTTCTGGGAACATTCCCAGCTGCATCACTTTGTTTGAAGTTGTCCCGTACCAGCTGCTCCCAGGTTTCTCTTGCATTTCACATTCTTTCTGCATTAGCTGACCAGACTTATTCACCAGGTGTCATCCTCGATTCCTGACTGCACAAGCCAACCTCGTGTCACTGAGATGTGGCCACAAGGCCTGGCAGGGAGGGAGTTCTGACTTGCCCTCCACGAACACCTCAGCGAGCCCACGAGCACATTTGGCAGGTGCCCTTGCCATAAAAGTTCAGGAAAAGTGAACACTGAAGTCAGAAGAACCTGGCCCTTGGCCAACCCATGGGAAGAAAAATCACAGATAATCCCAGGTATTTTCTGCAGTACTTTTCCAGACCTATTCCCATACTGCTGGCGATTCACTTTCCCATTTTAACGCACTCTCACTTCAAGCTTCCTCAAAGGCATGCAAAGCCTCTTAATAAATAGTCTTGCTATTCCTTATCACATCTGCCTTTGGGTGAGAGGCAGGACAAATGGAACAGCATTCCCATCTGAATCCAGGTCGGGATCAGATATTAGCTGGGAAATGGTGGAGTTGAGGAGCTGAGGGATCACTGCAGTGTTACATAAGCTTTGCTTTAACTCTGAAGATCTCTGGTTTTGGGATGAGTAGGAGGCCAGGAAAAGGAGGTGAATGGCAGCAAGGACTGTACTTCTCCATAAACCTTCACTTGCTGCCCACTCCCATAGTATGAAAACAATTCCTGCTCCATGGATTGAGAGGTGTGAGCTGGATTGGCCAACCCTGCAGTTCTCAGGACAGGGAGGAGCAAGAAAGATCTTCAGATCAGCTGAGCATGGTAAGGGCAAAGGTGAAAACAAGGAAAAAAGTGGGAGGTTAAGCACTGAAAGGGGCTGCCCAGGGAGGTGGTGGAGTCCCCAGCCCTGGAAATGTTCAATAAAGGACTGGCTGTGACACTCAGTGCTGTGGTCTCCTAGATGAGATGGTGTTTGGTGACAGGTTGGACTCTTGGAGAGCTCTTTTCCAACCTAAAAGATTCTGGGATTCTGTGACTGCAGAAGTGAAGAATTTTATAGGCAGGATTTTGAATGGATCTTGTATAATATCGTGCAAACTGATAGAAGTTTGTGTAGGCTGAGCTAAGGTCGCTCAGAAAACAGGTGTTTTACCAGAAGGGATGGCAGGAGGTTTGGGAGCAATTTCAGCCAGGAATCTGTAAGATTTGGCAACAGTGCAGGTGGGAGTGTTTGGTGTGGAGGAGATGAAGGTGATGAGCATGGCACAGAGGTTGTGAGCCTGGGTGATGTGTGAGTGTGGGTTATTCCAGCAGGGAGCTGTGGTGGGAGACAGGGAGGTGTTTGTTCTTTTGACTGTGATAAAAGGATGCCTGTGCTAGTTGGGGTCACCATCAGCTGTAACTGGGCTCTATTTGTTGTAGAGGGGGAACAGCCATTTGTTATATGAGAAGACCATTAGCACTTTGTGCCAGGAATGGAATGAGAGACTCCATGGTCCAGAAGGCACAAGAACAAGCTTTTATTCTATCAAGAGCTTTATTCTAAGAAGAGCCCCATTCTAAGAAAAGCCCCCTAAGAAGAAAACCAGCGAGATTTTATCACCAGCCTCACTAGGTTAGAGAGAACATCCCACATACGATTGGTGAGGGACTCTGGAGGACAAGATATCGTAAATAACAGGTACAAAGTGAGATAATAATATAGTTTATAATCTCTCCTTTAAGTTTCCCAGGCCAGTTATCTCAGGAACTGAGAGCAACCACAGATGCCCAGGGATTTCATGGAGTCTCCCTATCTGGAGGCATTCCAAACCCACCTGGACGCATTCCTGTGTCACCTGCTCCAGGTGACCCTGCCCTGGTGGGGTGATTGGGCTGGAGCATCTCCAGAGGTCCCTTCCAACCCAGATTATTCCATGATTCTGTGAAAAGTGTTGACAGAACCACCTCTGGGAAAGCTCAGGAAGGAAAGGAGAGACCCAGCAGTGGAGGGTTGCACCTGACACCATGAATATCAATGCTGATGCCACCAGCTGGCATCACAGGGATCAGGATGTCAGCACAGAGGAAATGAGGATGAGGATAAGGAAGAACCACCAGGACATTCAGATCCTACCCAGGGTGAAGGCAGCAGAGCAGAACAAGTCTCAAAAACGTGGTGTCCATTGCTATGGAGGAGAACTGGATCTCAACTGCAGCTAACATGGAGGAGGAGCAGGAGGGGACATTTTTAGCTGTTTTGTTTTTAAATCACAAATTCAAACGTAGAATCTTTTAAAGACCTCAAACCGTGTCTCAATATGACATTTCTATTCTTTTTAAGCATTCTTTCAAATGCTTTGAAGGAGTAATTAAGGTGAAACAAACCATTTTATTTTTTTTTTTTTTTTTTTTTTTTACTTTCTCATCTCTCAAGAATAACAAAGGAATGTTATTTGAAGGGTCAGCTCAAGAGGAAATGCAAAGCTTTTTGGGGGCCTTTTCCCCCTTCCTTCTCAGTACTTCAGGTGTTCATTCTCAGTAGTTCTTTTCAATTCAAATTTTTAAAAAAATATATTTTAAAGATGTGCTTTGAAGGGTCAGCGAGGAGCCATTCAAGCACTCATTTCTCAGATTTAGAGCCAGGACACAGGGAATGAGACACAACAGATGAAACAACCTTACTGTAACCTTCTGTGTTCATCACCTTGAGCTTCTTGAGCTGAAGATAGAGTTCATTTGAGACTTCCAGTTAAGGATTAAGGATGTGGAGCTGCTGGAGAGAGTCCAGAGGAGGCCACGGAGCTGCTCCAGGGGGTGGAGCCCCTCTGCTCTGGAGCCAGGCTGAGAGAACTGGGGGTGTTCACCTGGAGAAGAGAAGGATCCAGGGAGAGCTCAGAGCCCCTTGCAGGGCCTAAAGGGGCTCCAGAGAAGTTGGAGAGGGACTGGGGACAAGGGATGGAGGGACAGGACACAGGGAATGGCTTCCCACTGCCAGAGGGCAGGGATAGATGGGATATTGGGAATTAGGAATTGTTCCCTGTGAGGGTGGGGAGGCCCTGGCACAGGGTGCCCAGAGAAGCTGTGGCTGCCCCTGGATCCCTGGGAGTGCCCAAGGCCAGGCTGGAGAGGGCTTGGAGCAGCCTGGGACAGTGGAAAGTGTCCCTGCCCATGGCAGGGGGTGGCACTGGATGAGGTTTAAGGCCCCTTCCAACCCAAAGCATTCCATGGATTGAACACAGCCTGAAAGATACCGTATCTTTCTGGTGGCTCTGAAGGAGACCTGGAGTGACATCCTCAGCTGGAGTCATTACTGACATCCACATCCAGCCTCAATCTCCTGCCCAGCAAGATCCATTTCCCTTTATCCAGGGACTGGCTGATCCCTGACCCTGCTCCCTGCTGTCCTCCATCTCCCTGACCCTGTTTAGGGTTGAGCAGTTGTGGGGCCACCTGACTGTGCAACCCCACCAGGACACTTTGTTCTCCCAGAAGGGCCCCAAAACCTCTGGGAAGGAGCGTTTGTGTCAGAAATACCCCCCCATTGTCCCACAGCTGGCAGTGGAGGGGAAGCATTGTCCCCTCTGCTCCTGCACAGTGCCCCAAAAGAGCAGCTCCATCCCAGGAGATCCCATGAACCCTTCCTGGCTCGTCCCATCTGAGTCTGGCACTGGTATTCAATAGGTGGGGGAAATGAAGAAATGTTTAATTGTGCTAAAAGTGTAGGCAAGCAAAAATGGCAAAACCCGCCAAATTTAGATTTTGGCCAGGGTGCCAGTATTAGCAATGCTGCTCTGCATGAGAGTCAGGGTTTTGCTGGCTTGAACTAAAATTGAGGATAAGTAAGAGCTGGAATGATATAAATCTTGGGGGTAGAGAAAAAGTAGCAGAAAAACAGGACTAATAATACATTAATAAGGAGGAAAATCATTCAAAACTGAATTATTGAGTTTTTGAACACCTTAAAAAAAGTCTCCTAAAGAAGAAAACTATAAGAGAATTATTTGGACAGGATTTGAAGTGAGGAGGGAAGTCACTATATAAAAATGCAGTTGGTAAAGGACAAACTGAGGAATCCTTGAAAAAAAAAATGGAAGGAACACAGATCAGCTTTGCTGATCTTGACAAGTTGGATGTTAGAGAATGAACTGAGGAACCAACTCTGTCACTTCTCAAAGGCAGCTGATGTGAACTGGGATGAATAAAGGAGAAAAAACTGGGATAATATCTCTGATAATTTTTTCTTCCTATTACTCAAAGCCAAAAAGAGTTACCCCAGGTGAGATATTGTGTCTTCTAATACAGTGGAGCAAATGTTGAGGCCCAAGTAAGAGTGCAGCTGCATGGCAGAAGAATTCCAGACAAAAGGCCAGGTAAACACATGATTCCAGAGAAATTTGACTGTTTCTACTGTTTATCAGATTTTACACAGTGCGGGATTTGGCTTGGAAAATTATTTAAAAGCATTTTAGAAAGAGATATTGTTGGATGAATGAATGCTGTCCATGGATTCAATAATACACATTGAAAAAGTGAGAGAGAAGGGATGTGCATGTTGGAATGTGAAGGGAGCTGATCTGATTTAATATATTTTAAAATAGCTTTTTTGAGAATGTAAAAGACATGTTAATGAAAATCAAAATTGATAATTATCTGGAAGGAGCTGAGGGTATAAGAAAGGAAAGAGAAATCATATAAAGGGGCCTGGAAATGTTAACAATGGTCAGAAAAATGAGATCTGTACTGAGGAAAAAAAGCCAATGTTTCATTCAAAGGTTTCATAATCTCAAATAAATGCCTTATTGGAAATGGAAAATAGGGAAATGATGGTGGTGTAGAGGAAATTCACTTGTGCCTTACAGAGATGGGGACACTGGGATGGAAATGGTTGTTGGACATATGGAGAACCACAAGGTGAACTCTGGAGGTCTGGGCAGTAAAGTGTCTGTGTATTTCAAAGGTTGCCTCTTGTCCTGAGGAAAGACTGAAGTGATCTTTTTGTGGAAATTGGGGAAAAAACCTTCCAACCCCTGCAGTTTCTGGAACCTGTGGCGAGCTCCTTCTCCTGATGTACAGCCTTGAGCTGCCAGAGCAGATCCAGCTGCAGATTGAAACCTCTCCAGAGCTCCTGGGGGATCTCTTTTTCATCTCACAGCAATCAGCTTCAGGATGGCAATTTTTAGGCACAGCTTGCCTCAAGTCCTGGGTTTTGTGCATATTCCTGGTTCTTCAGCTTCTCACTCCAATCACCTGGTTTGCTTCCCCAGATGCTGAGCTTTCTCAGCCTCTTCCATCATTCCCTGTTGCAGAGGAGCTCACCAGCTTAGGAGATCTCAGCTGCTTCTCTATAAACTCCTTGTGTGCCTGAGCTTCCTCCTCTGAGCTGGAAACAGCCCTGGGATGAGAGGTGGGAGGTCCAGGAGCCACCTGGTGTGGCTGTAATGAAGGGACATCCCTACCAGACAGCCTCCATGGAGAGGGAAAAGGACTGCTAACATCTGCTTGGCCCACTCCTGATCCTTGTGATCCATGTTGTTTTTGGGGTTGTGTTCCTCTCATGTAATTAGTTGTACAATTTTAGGTTTGAGTCGGGCAAGCTGCTTTGGTTTTGCCATGCTCTCTCCTCTGCCTGATGTGATGAACAGAATCATGGAATCACAGAATCTCCTGAGATGGAAGGGACCCATAAAGATCATTGCTCCAACTCCTGGCACTGCCCAGAACACCTCAACAATGCCATCCTGTGCCTGAGAGCGTTGTCCAAATGCTCCTGGAGCTTTGGCAGCCTTGGGGCTGTTCCAGTGCCCAATCACTCTCTGGGGGAAGAACCTTTCCCTGATATCCAACCTAAACCTCCTCCTGACACAGCTCCAACCATTTCCTCAGGTCCTATCCCTCATTATTAGAGAGAAGAGAAATAGCACCTCTGATTATCAATTTCCTGGTACAAATATGCAGAGCAAGCTGGACATCAAACTTCACCTCAGAAAGAAATACAAAGTTATTTTCCCCAGTTTTGCCAGAAACGTGAGTAAAGACCAGTGCTGATTACCTATAACAATATTACTGGGAAATGCTGGGATCAGCACTAGAAATACCCTCTGAAACAAAAGGTTTGTCCCTGATCCTAGAGGAGTTTCTGCCCTGTTCTTGGAGCTAAACAATGCAGGCTCTGAAACACCCGGGTGTGGCCGCTGCTGTTGGATCCTGTCACAGTGTCACTGGGGCTGTGTCCCACCCAAATGGGCTGCCCAGGGAGCTGCTGGAGGTGTCCAAGGAATGATTTGACGTGGCACTGAGTGCTCTGGGCTGGGTGACAAAGTCGGGATCAGTCACAGGTTGGACCTCATAGTCTTGGAGATCTTTTCCAAATCAGCCATTCCCTGATTGAGGGTTGTTGTTTCAATAGACCAGAGCTGGGTGTTGAACAGCAAGTGGCAGAACTGGCCTCGCTGCCTGTAGTTTATTAAACCCTTATTTTCCCTTTAGGAAAGACAAATCCTACGTTTCTTTAGGAAAAGAAAACAGTTCTCTCTGTTAGGTCTCATCTGGTGGGAGAGTTATTTTAATCTCACAGTGGATTGCGCTTATCAGCATCCTGGGGAGATTTCACAGCGTGATTGAAGAGAAGAACTCCAAGACGGGGACAGCAGGATGTGTAGGGAAGGGGTAACAAACAGGAATCACGGTGTCCCTGTTCCTGCTCACCAAAAATCAGAGTCATTGAGGTTGGAGAAGCCCTGTAGGACCATGGAGTCCAACCCTTAACCCAGCACTGTCACTAACCCACGGCCCCACACACCCAAGTGTCTCCTGAACATTTCCAGGGATGGTTCCTCCATTATTTCCACAGGCAGCCTGAGCAGAAAGCAAAACCCAGCACTGAGGAGTTTGAACCAAGTCTTAGTTTAGAGCCAGTCTTGGTAAGGTCTGTCCTGTCTGAGGTCCTGATCCTGGAACCAGACCTTTAGGGCTCAGTCCCTACTCTCTGAACTGATACCAGGAGTTTGGTCTTCAGCTTCATGAATACACCTTTTATTTGCATAGTGAAGGCACCTCTTGCCAGAGGAATAACCACAGAAGGGTTTGGGTTGGAAGGGACCTGAAACACCAGCTAGCTCCAAAACCCAGCCTCCAAAGTTTCTCAACTCAGGTATTTTATTGCATGTTGAAGGCACTCAGTTTCGTGATTTAAACCCGTGGAAAATTATGTATCAACTCTAGAGACCTTGTAACAGAGTAAATGCTTTAAAAATAAGGAACACTGGGGGAAAAAACACCCTGATTTTTCAGCAATTTCAGTAGATTTTCTTTCTTTGCACCTGTGGCTGATGGCTGGAAAACTAATTAGATAATACATCTAGAATAGCAGGGAGATTTTCTGCAGATGAATCTGATCCCTGAGACTCATTCTTATCCTCCAGAAGGCTGGGCTTCTTTGTTACCTGGGTTAAGTGCACTGTAATCCTTTGCATTGGAGGTTGTACTTGGAAATGCAACTTGGATTGCTGTGCTTTGAGGTTTGACTTGTTTCAAAATTATATGGACCCAAGTAAAGAAAAATAAGTACATTCTTTAAAAAAAAAAACCCAAATTAATAAAACCCCCTATCTACCCTGTTAAAAAATCCCACCAATGCCCCCCCCCACCCCCACCCCAGCCACCAAAACCCAGAACAACAAAAAAGTCACATGTGTAAATGAATATTTAAATTTTTAGAAGGAAATCCAGCAATCACAGAAGAGAAGAGCGAATAATGTTAAAGAAATTTGAGGTGGAATATTCCATCAGATCCCAGAGAACATCTCTGGTGATGGAACAGTTCAGGTGGCTGCAAAGGATGGATCACATGAAACTGGCATTTTGGTGGATCTCAATCGCCACAGGAGCCTGACCCAGTGCAGGCAACCTTTGTAGGAGCTGCCTTGCCTTTGCTAAATCACAGAATAAATTCGGCTGGAAGAGATTTCCGAGGCTCTACACTCAGTCTCAGTGGATCAGATGAGTTTTGAGCATTCTCAGACTTGGCTGCTCCTCCACCTCTGAGGCCCCAATCTCTGATCATCATCACAAATTTTTTTTTTCTCCTACCAAAATAACATTTTTCCTGCTGCCACCTGTGTCTGCCGTGTCTTAACGCTTTGCTCTCCTGGGAACAGTCTCTGTCCCATACCTGTGCCATGCCCTGGGTAGTTATAGACAAGGATGTGGCTGTTTCCAACTCCTTCTCCAGGTTCAACAATTCCAGTGCTCTTATCCTCTCTATCCACATCATGCACTCTAGAATCATAAATGGGACCTTAAAGACAATTAATTCCAGCCCTCTGCCATGGGCAGGGACCCTTCCACTAGACCAGGTTGCTCAGAGCTCCATCCAACCTGTCCATGAATGTTCCAGAGGTAGAGCCTTTACCCATCCATCCACCCTGCAAATTCCTAACAAAACCCCCGGAGAGAAGGAAAATAAATCAATGGGTTTAGATGCAGTGAATCCAAACCCTCCTAGAAAACAGTTGATGGAATTGTTCTAAGCTGTAGGTGCTGTCAAACCAAGGAGGTTTTTTGGCACAGAAGACGGAGTTTGCATCTCCAGCTTCCTTTCTGATCCAGCGGTGGGGTTCAAGGAATGGAGTCAATCCCTGGAATCTCAAACCTCCAATCTCCATTGTTCATACCTGGAGGTGATTTTCCATGGGTTCAAGACCAGCTCTGACAAGGACCTGGGTGAGAAAAAGTGAGGAATGGTTTAGGCTCATTCATCCATGGAATAGAATGACGCGTTAGCTGTCAGAAATCTTTTTCCCAAACAATGAAAAAATAAAGTCCTTTTGATAATCCTTTCCAAGTAATTTAAGTAACAAATTAATTGAGGAGAATATACATTCTATCCATTTTGGGTTTTTTTTTTCAGATAATTATTATATATTCATAGGGGAATGGATAATCTGCTTTTCAATTCAATGCTTTTATCTTTTCAGGAATCAAATATCTCCAAGTTTGTAATTTTCCATACATTATTTTGTCTTGGTCTGACCATAAATACTCCTTGTTAATTAAGATTACTTTGATATATAAAAAATATTTTTCTTCATCAAAAAGAGCATGGGGCAAATTGAAATGAGCTTTTTTTAGAAATAAAGATGGTTAAATCTTCAAACTGATTCATCCTCCTAGCTAGAAACTCTCACCTACTCTGGGAAAAATTCCACATTAAATAATTTTGTTTATAATTTCCCTGGAAAACAAAACTGGAGTTTTCAACCAGCTGCATTCCAAATGTTAGTGGTGGTCTGTAAATTTTTCTTCTGTCTGAAAGAAATGACTTTGCAGAAGTAGAAGCTGCAATTACTTGTATGGAAAGAGAAATTTCCAGCAAGATTCTGCACCCTGATTAATCAACAAAAGCCATTAAAAAATTGACACTGGGGCTGTTCAGGTGAGAAGAAAGACACTGATTTTAGTATTAAGTGGGATTAATGAGCTGTCGCTGCTGGATGGGATGGATTCTTGATAATTTAAAATATTTAAGTCAAGTCTGGAAGCTCCGCATAAAGACCTTGAACAGTGGCTGTAGAGCTGGAGCTCAGTTCATGGAGTCACATTCCCTGACTGCTCTCCTGCCCTGGCTCAGGCACCTTCTTGGTGACACCTGGATTCCTCTACTTCTTCAGAGAGAAGGAGGAAAAACAACTTTCCGAGATAAGAGCAGAGCAAGGGACAGAAGGCAAAGGCTGATGTGAACAGATGTTAATGCTGCAGGTGAAGGGGAGACCTGGAGAGGGAGTTTGGGCAAGGAACAGGAGGGACAGCACACAGGGAATGGCTTCCCACTGCCAGAGGGCAGGGATGGATGGGATATTGGGAAGGAATTGTTCCCTGTGAGGGTGGGGAGCTCTGGCACAGGGTGCCCAGAGAAGCTGTGGCTGCCCCTGGATCCCTGGAAGTGTCCAAGGCCAGATTGGAGCAACCTGGGATAATGGAAGGTGTCCCTGCCCATGGCAGGGGGTGCAATAAGAGGATCTTTAATGTCCCTTCCAACCCAAACCATTCCATTAGGTTTTGGCTAAGGGGTCATGCAGCTTCCTCTGTGTGAATTCCAACAACAGAGGTTGGATAGGGCTGGGAAGTCCAGGACTTCCCTGCCTGTTATACTTTAGTCTTCTTGAGATTTCACTTTGAACTGTGATGGGAAATTGGAAAACAGGGAGCAGCTCCCTGCACAGCCCTGAGTGTGGAGAAAAGTCTCCATGAGGGGTTCAGTCTTTCCCATGGATGGACTCCCACAGATTTTCCTGTAGAGCTGCGACCTCTTGCACCCAATGCGAGCCTACAGAGAGATGACCTTGGTCCTCTGGATCAAGGATCCCACAGGAATGGCCTCTGGACCCTCAAAGATGTGTCCACAGCTGGAAAAGCTGTGCTGGGCAAAGAGGAGTGTAACAGCTCCTGCACTGACACCACATTCAGAGGTTTCTGTTAAGTATCTGAGGTGTAAACCTTACTGAATTTATTCTTGCAGGATCCCCAAATCCCTGCCCTTGTGATAGGAACCCTTTATGACCCTGATCTCTCTGCAAGTGATTTGTTAGCACAGAAGAATGTGCTTAGTGCTGGGAGTGAGAAAGGTGCACAGGCTGTGTAAGTAATGGAACCACAGAATCACAGTCACTGAGGTTGGAAAAGACCTCCAAAATCATCAGTTCCAATCTTCAAATATTCCAGTCCATGCAGGAGAGAGATTTCTCACTGATTTTGTACCTAAATCTAACTGATTTTTGTTGTTGTTGTTGTTTTTGTGTATTTTTTTTTTTGCAAGTAGGAGCTGAGAGACAAAACAAGAAGGCTCTTACAGGTGAATTAGAACAAGTAATTTCCCATTATTTGTCATTCACGTGCTTGTCTGTCCGTATTTCATGCTCAAATCTCAATGATCCATCTGCCGAGCATCACTCTGAGACTGTGACTTGGACACCTGCCATGAGCTTGAAAATTTTGGGGTTAGGGCTCTCCAGACTTTCCCATTAATATTTCCCTGAAAAAGTTGACACTTTTTTTTTTTTTGAGTTATGGATCTCACCCATCTCTGTCCTGAGTAAGGAACTGTCAGCCAGGTGAGGAGTGACAGACCCACACAAATCCTTCAGAGCCACCACCATCCTCACTCCAGTCCCATTGATTTCCCTGCAGTTGCCAAAAGATAAATAAGATTCCGAAGCATTTTGATGAGTGGGTTGGATCAGGAGAGTTTTCCAGGCCTCTGCAGGCCTTTATTTAAGAGAGGAATACACCCAGGACTGCATTTCCAGTTGTACTGGTGGGATTTCAGAGCAGAGTCAGGTTTATGCCGGAGTTACATGGCCACAAGGAGGAGGGGGATTGGACAAATTGTGGCTAAAGCCCCACTGGATTTGGGAGCCTTCTCCAGCAGCTTAGGTAGCTTTTCTTTCTATCCTTAGCAACACAGCCCTGCTTAACCCTCCAAGCTGTGGTCAGTCATTTTGAGGCCAGTTTGATTGACAGCAGGTAACCTGTTAACATTTTTCCCTGCCTTTTCCAGTGTGTTTGAGCCTGTAGGTGGCTGGTTGGATGTGTTGCTTTTCCTAAATTATTATTATTTGGTTGGTTTTATTTTTTAATCCCTTGGATATTCTGTAAGGAAAAGTCATCTTGAGCCAGAGGGATGAAGTATTTCAATGTAAGTACAAAAATATGCATTGAGGCTTCTCTTGTTTCTCTAAAAAGGTGTATTTGGGCCAGATGAGCATTTTCCTTTGCAGATTAACAGTAGAATTACCCTCCAACTCTGATCCTTCAAATGGATAATATTAAACTTCTCTGTATGGGAACTGTTTATATTTCCTTTTTTTGTGGCTTTGTAGGAGCAGATCTGACAGACCCTCTAGGCTGGGGTGGGTAATCAGCTCTATCACCCAAAACTCAAGGAATAATATTCCTTTAAATCAGTCATCCCATAAAAACCCAATGAAATTATTCCCCAAGAAAAACAGTATTGGGAAAGCTTGTTATGGTTTGTTCCTGTATTTAATTTTTCTTCCTGTACTTCTTACAAGACGATTTCAAAACTTGAAAAATGTACAATAAATCCTCGGGAAGCAGTTTAGATTTCTGGGAATGCAGTCAGCATATTGTGGATCACCATTTGTCCAGTGACTACAATTTGGATAATGGGTTTGTTTGGAAATGATGCTGTTGCTGTTTGAAAGCTCCAGTGTGGGGCTCGTGGAGGAAAAGTTCAACCCACCTTTCTGGAAGCTGTTGGAAAATAGAGAAATGAGATTTTTTTTTTCCCCCTGGAAATGATGAGTTGGAGTAATGGATTGACCTTTAACTGGGAAATAAATAAGTGAATAATTGCTTGGTGAAAAGTGTACGTGGAAAGAATAAATCATACTGAAATCTTTGGGGTGTGCCTGGGTGTAAAAAAAGCAGGGATTTGTCACAATAATGGTTTTTCAAATGTTGCCTAATGTCTTTTCTCACCTAGCTGAGCTCAAACTTCCATTTATTGCAGCATTTGCTGTAGTACAACGTACAGAAATATTTCACTTGAGGGTACTGTGGTGAGAATAGAATGGTTTTGTTCTAATATGTAGAGAAATTCAGCATTTACAGCTTTTTGAATGCTCCAACAGTGGCAAAATTCCCATTAATGGCAGTGGGCACAAAATGGATTCTCCAAAGAATAAATTGTGATTATCACAACTATTCAAACTAGAACTTCATTCAGCTGCTGCAAGAGAGGTAACCAGGAGCAAACTGAAGGAAGCATTTCATTATAAATACATTTACTGTTTTCTAATTAATTTGTGACCACTAAAAAAAATTTACTTTATTGTAAGATACTTTTTGAAAGTTACCATAAAAAACTGACACCAACTAAGAACAGAATTTGGAAAATAAATTGGATGTGGGTGTTTGTGGCCAGAATCCCCTTCTGCAAGTTATTATTTTACTGACTCCTTACTAACAATTCAAATTATTTCCTATCAGTCAGCAGGCAAATGACCTGAAGATGACATATCTAAGTGCCATTTTTAGTCTCCATTGAAGTCTGAGTAATTACCTCAGAGTAAACTGGGGAATCACTGCTCATATTAATGAAATAAATGTATTGTGTTCGTTACAGCCACTATTTTAGCAGTTGTAAAAATAGTGCTAATTCTTTAATTTTTTTCATGTCAAAATCAAAGTGTTTTCTTTTTTGGGCATAATAGTTTCATTCCATGTGAGGTCTGAATTTTTTAGCAGCTGGCTTCCATGACAATAGATTTGACAAGGACAGGTAATAAAGAGTCTGGGTCTTCATCAGCACAGTGACATTAAAACCACTTGTGTTCAAAATGTAGCATGCGACCACCAGACTGAAACACCAAAATCAGTTCTCTTCTAAAGGGAAGGACACCAACAAAAATTGGGCAGATGATCCCAACCAGTCTCCAATTTTCCCACTCTTTAGCAGAACCAAGTTTTGCAGTTCTGTTTGAAGTCTTGTGCTATTTGTTTTTTGTTTGCATAACTGCCAGAAATTTTTCATCCAGAACTCAGCACGTTATGGCATGGCCTGTTCTAAAACCAGACTGCTCTGCCCCTCCGTGAGCTCAGGACTGATTGTGTGCTACAAATTTGTAATCACAACATGAAGAAATTCAGCTTTGTTTTGGTTTTTGTTATGCTCCAGTCCACAGGGTTAAAGGGTTACATGAGAATCTCAGCGCTGTGCTTGTAAAAATAAAGCTGAAGTAATCACTGGCTCTGATAATTTCAGAGAAAACCTCAAAAATACAAGCAAGGAAGACACAAAACTCCAAAGGACAACAATGCACTTCTTGTGGGTTTTGCTTGGGGTCTGACTCATGCTTTTTGTGCCTCGGGGGTGACTGACACTGAGTGGATTCCCACTGGAATCTGCAGGACCAGGAGGGTTTGTCTGTGAGGAGCAGGGTTAGGGATGCTCTCCCTGCTGTGCTTCCCTGCATCTGCCTGATCCATGAATTCCTAAGAGTCGTTGGTGCAATCTGCTCATGATGGAGCTGTTGTGAGGAGCACAGACCTTGCTCCCTCAGGCTCTGATCCTTCCTAACTCAAACCAACCCCACTCTGTTTTTCCTTCTCTTTGTAGTCACCTTCAAGCAAGAGGGATGTCTCAGGTGCCTGCTGACTACCTGTCAACCACCAGTTCCTACAACTATGAGCCACCCCTCCCCTCCGTGGCTCGGGCCAGCACCTTCACCAAGGTCCCTCCAGCCAAAAAAATAACCTTCTTCAAGAGTGGAGACCCTCAGTTTGCAGGAGTCAAGATGGCCATCAACCAGCGGAGCTTCAAGAGCTTCAACGCTCTCATGGATGACCTCTCCCACCGGGTCCCGCTGCCCTTCGGGGTCCGGACCATCACCACCCCACGAGGAATACACTGCATCAGCGAGCTGGACCAGCTGGAGGACGGAGGGTGCTACCTGTGCTCCGACAAGAAGTACGTGAAGCCCCTCAGCGTCACCTCTGGGGGACACAGGCCGGCCCCGCCGCGCAACAGCCGCCCCTCCAGCACCACGAGGAGAGCGGCTCAGGAGGGCAAGCTGGAAGATTATTCCACACCTTTCGCTCACCATGGCCACCGAATACCCAAGAAAATCACGCTGGTGAAGAACGGGGAGAGCGGATTTCGGCGCTCCATCATCCTGAACCGCAGAAACGCCCGGAGTTTCAAAACTCTCCTGGATGAGATCACGGAGATCCTGCAGTTCCCAGTGAAGAAGCTCTACACTGTTGATGGGAAGAAGGTAAATATCTCTGGGTGCTGGTCAATTGTTCAAACAGGAGTCATCACGTTCCCTGTGATGCAAATCCTTTAGCTCATGGGTCCAAAAGTTTACCCACATTACCTTAATCCTTTGGGCTTTGTCACATTAATTGCTTCCCCATTAATTACACAATAGTTTGATGTAGAAGAATCTGGTTCAGCCACTCAAGAACTTAATGCCAAATATTGTTTGGGGTCAATAGGAGGTTTGATGTTTTGCAGTCAGATATAAAACCCCTTCTAGTTATAGTGTTTCTTACCTTTTCTTGGGAGAGATGTTCCAACACAGGTTCAACTTTTCCATACCTGACCACTGGGAATTCAAGAGAATAAGGTGGCCCTTCAGACCCTTAGCACCTTGTGGTTACACAGTTCCCCACAGAACAGGATCCTGCTCATGATGTGGGATCCTCAACAGAGAATGTATAACCAATGGTGATAAGATAAGATGATATGATAACCAACTAATGCATAAAAAGTTAAGGTTTGAGTGGGATCAAGAGACACTTTTCTATTGATGAATTAGTGAATCTGCTATGGGGGGAATTCTTATAATAAATTCAAAGCATAGCAATCCCTTCATTCTTCTGTTCCCAGAGGAATTTCCTGACCAACCTGAAATTCTCTTGACTTCATCTCTTTTTTAGCTAACTAACCTTTACCTCCATTTTTCAGAAAGGATATCACGAGTTCTCCTGACTTGTCCCTGTCCTTGCAGTGAATGGAGATTCCCAGCTCCTTTGCCACTTTTCCCACCTTTACAGGGCTGACTGCCAGCTCCTCAGTGGCAAAAACACAACCACTTGTGGTGCCACTTTCTGAGCCAGGTGACTGAAACGACCCGGGTTCAAATGACCCATTATCCAGGAGGGGAAAAAATGCAGGAGTATTTTGCAATAAACTCATTTTTACCTGGCACAGGGAGAGGAATGTGCAATAGGAAGGAGAGAGGGAGGGGATGATTTAAGCCATCCTTCCTGGTGGAAGCACCGTGTCTTATCACAGAGCTTTCTGCCATTCCCACTGGTCTGGAAAGAGCTTCCAACCAAACCAAATCCTGCTGCCAAGGTATTTTATAATCTATGGATAACTAACTTATTTTGCCACTGATTTCTCTAGTTTTCAACACTTGGACTCCTGCTCAGTCCAGATGGACATAATAATCTTGAGAGCTAATAGCAACTCTCTCTTCTTCAATTTTTGAGAATTTTCACTGATTTCTCCAAAGAAAAGTTTTGCCTTCTACTTCTGAGTGCAGTCTTAATGTTCCCCTTGTAATTCCTAAAGGAATTCCCCACTATTTTCCTTCTAGTCACTATAAACACCAATATTTTAGGTGGCATAGGTGCTAAATATGCATTCTCTAAACACAATACCTTCAACTCAATGATCTTGGAGATCTTTTCCAACCTTTCCCTGTTTTCCATCAGCAGAAATGTGGGTGTGGGTGAAACACCATCACTTAATCTCTCCACGGTACCCTCAGATTCTGTTTTTTAATATGAAAATTTTCAGTACTGTTTTGTCAATAAGGACTTGATTTTTTTATACCTTAATAATTCTATTTTCACTCCTTTGATTCCTGTGCAGAATATCACAGTGATAGTTGATGAGGGGTCCAACACCATCCTCTTCCACATAATTAGGAGATATGTGATTATTAAAATCTTTCCAGGGAATCTTTTGCAGTGACTTTTTTGGCCATTATTAATTTTAATAATTTACCTCCAGCTTTCAAACTGTTCACTAATGTTCATTTAACAGCCATTCCTATTAGGGCTTCCTATTACTCTAGGCTTGGGTGCAAAGCATTTAAACCACAAAAAATTCACTCTGTCTTGGATTTTCCAGTCTTTTCCTTTCACATGGATTCTCTGTTCTTCTTCTAAGTTCTTCTGTCATAGCTCAGCTTCCAGACCTCTGTTTCTGATACACAACTGGTTGTGTCTGAGTTTTCACCAGATACAATTGTTTCACTGAGGAGTGAAAATTGTGAATTCAACTCACAGTTTTGAGCTTTCCTGAAATAACCTCCTTCCGCTGGTGCTGGAGTTTAAGTTTAGCTGCACATCTTGTCTTTAAATTTGCATTTTCTGTTAAAGACAGTGGAAAGAAGCTTCCATCCTTCCATGATCATTCAAAGGTATCTGGATGTTTCATATTTCTTGGGTATTTCTTTTTTTCTTGCATTATTCTCTTTGAAGAATAATTCAAATTCTCTTTAAATAATTTTGTAAACTTCTGTTATCCCAATTACCGATGCATTTTTTTCCCCATGGCTTAGCACAGAGATCTTTCTGGAAAAGAGGGCTGGGATTGAGTGGAACAGTAACTTTTGATATTTATTCTCATATTTTGACAATTTAGCAGAATAATTT
Organism: Dicaeum eximium; assembly: GCA_013396995.1. Classification (NCBI taxonomy): domain Eukaryota; kingdom Metazoa; phylum Chordata; class Aves; order Passeriformes; family Dicaeidae; genus Dicaeum; species Dicaeum eximium. Next base: position 80,935 of record VWZP01004174.1, on the reverse strand, counting down.
CTAAGCAATGCATCTGAACTACTGATGGATTGACTTCATATTTGACTGGCTCGGAATAACAAAATTCGCAGCATTTAATAGCAGGTTCACAATGCCTCTTTTTCAGCCAGTTTTTCCTTCAATTCTTGAAATCCAAACAGAAAAAAAGGGGGAAAAGCTCCTGTCCTACGTGTTAATCAATCCTCCATCAACGGAAGAGATGTTCTTAGACCTCAGAGTGTTTGCTCTTCAGTGTCCTGTTGTTTCTTCTACTACTGTAATTGCAGATCTAAACTTAAATCCTAAAATGAGTTAAATCACCTCTGTCCCAGTGGCTCTGTTTTGATCTGCTCTGTTTTAATATTCTTACCACTTTGTTGAGTGAATTCAGGGCCCTTCAAAATTACAAGTCTTTATGTGGGTATAAACTAGACACACATGGAACAGGCTTATTTTGTGTTCCTTTCATGCAGTATTGATTTCAGAAATCAGAGAAAAGTGATTTCTTCCTTTTGTAGTCCACAATTTTTTTCCAATGAACCTCTAAGTTTATTTCAATCATAACTCAAAGTTAAATAATAGAATCTGAGAATTTTAAAGCCCTGATTCCCATGGAAGCACACCCAGTTTGGTTCTATTGGTGTTTACATATTTGTATTTTCATTCTAACTCCTGAAGCCTTGAGCGAGGGGAAACCAGTATTTTTAATCCTAAACATCAAGCAGATATCCTACTAGGAAATCCTAGTCCCACTGGAGAAAGTAGGTGTGAAGTGTTTGAGCACTCATTTCATCAGAGTAAATAGCCCATTTTCCCAAATTGGCCAAGATTTTTCTTGCCTAGAAATTGGATGACTACGGAGAAAATTTGAATTCAGTTTTAGGTAAGCAAAATCAGTTAAATTTTCAGCAAGAAAAGAAATGTAAATAAAAAAAAAATTCAGGTCAAGCCACTCATTGGTGTTTTCCGAGTGATTAACAGGAAATAATTGGATTAACTGACCAAATAGAGAATTTTGTTATTTAGGTTAATATTGACACGCAATCTACTGGCCAGTGAAACTCTGTGCACTTCTTTCCCACTAAAATATAAACAATCCTGGACCTAATTCATTAATTCATCTAAATCTGATTGTCTTACAAGGGATTTGGGATGGGGGGACATTTTGCCTGTTGGACCCTCTTTATTAATTGTAGAACATAGGAAGACTAACTGAGAGTAGTAAATTAAGCTAGGCCTAAGTTTTCATATACTAGTTACAAAGTACTACAGATATTTAAATATTGGCAAACACAAGTACAGGACTTTACATCCATTAGCTGATGAGACTGTTGGAAATCACATATTTCCTAGTTTTTACTGAGAACATCAGTTCTACACCAAAGAAAGAACCAGGTGTGCAGATACCTCAGTAAAAAGAATAAATGTAGGTTGTCTTCTCCATCAAATGACCTTTTGACTCCATTCTGGGAAGTTTTTATACCGCACAGTGGCTTTTCTTCCTCATGGTCTAAACCACAGGAATGCACCTCTGTTCAGATCCCCACCACCAGCCTCTGGAGAGGGAAGGATGTCCCTGGGGGCAAAGAGACAGAGATCACAGAAAGGGCAGAAATCCTCCCAGGCTGTAAGAAATGACGTGTAGGATAATGAGGCAGCGACAGAGGATTTCCCTTACAAATGGCAATTATCCAGGGCCCACCAGCTGAACAGTCACTAAGACTCCGTTAAGTCACAGGAACCCAGCACCATGACTGTGTCCAGGCACAGATGTCCTGATCTCTGAATCACTAGGCCTTCCTTTTACTGGCTGTCCTAAAGGAAAACAAAACCCAAACCGAGCTCTTCCTTAAAATCCAACTCTCCTCCTCACACGGCGTTTGAAACCACACTGTGAGATGGCAAATAGTCTACATAGTTTATGGCTACTGGTGGCAATTACCAGGAGCAGCTCAAATGGGATTTATCAGCCCTCAGAAGAGTTTTGCAGGGGATGTGGCCAGTTTTATGTTTGTTGGAGTGAGGCCAAGGCTGAGATGTTTTTTTGTTTGGGCGCACTCAAGGCTGACCATAAGTTGTTACATTTAATGAGTGAATCTGATCCGGTTTTGTTGTGTGGAAAGGTCGAGTGGAAGACCAGAAAGACTCGATTTTGCCTCAGATTTCTGCAAGTGAGAACGTTGTAGAAGGAGCACTGTGTGCCACCGAATTTCCTTGAGGGATCAGAGAATTGCTGTGCGGGTTAATCAGGGGAGCAATCATGAGTTAAGGAATGTTTCCTCAGGCACCATGAACTGGGGACTGTAAAGAATTAATTATTAGAAACTCCTTGGGGTAAGAACCCTCGGTTTTATCCTGTGTTTCTGTGGAATTTGGCATGGGTTGCACTTAGGCAAGACCAAACATTCTGGGGCAAATCAAACCATCTTTGACCACGTCCCAGTCTTGGAGAAAGACAGAATGGCCCAAATGAAGTGACTCCATCCATCCAAGTTGTATCTTTCCAGTCTCCAGCAACCTGTAGGATAAGATCTTCAGCCCAAAGGAGCACAATGAGCCCTCACAGCTATTCCAGTAGCCAGGAGAGTATCAGAGCACAAACTCTGGCACCAAATGGCACTATCTGTAGATAATCTCACTTTGTAGCACACAAAACAGGGTCTAATTCCCACTGGGGTGGCCACGTTCAAGCTGCTTCTGAGAAAAACTCCCTGGCATGTGTTAACTCCTAGATCTGCCCAGGAATTGCTTGGGAGAGTGCCAGCTGATCCAGGCTTTAAACGCTCTCAAGACCACTCTAAGAAGTGTGGTAGAGCAAATGCTGCTCCAGTGCCCCGGATCCAGAACTGATTTAATTTAGCAGTAAAGACAGAACTTTTATTTTTAGATGTTATTTGCCAAGCTGGTGGCCTAACTATTATTACTGAGTAGTTCTTGATAATGTCTGTATTTACAGCGACCTAGGGGTGCAAGGCCAGGAAACAGGCTTGTCTGACATATTTCCTGGCTCAGATTTACACATCCACAGAGCCATTCCTAGGACATCTGTAGGCTGCCCGCAGGCATCCTCTCGGCCACTCGTGTGGCTTTCCACCAAGATCATCTGTCTTAATGACAGGTATCATCAAGACGCTGATGGAATTGCAGGAGGAAAAACGGGATACATGGAGGCAGATAAGCAGGTTTAAAGTGTGGTGTGTATATAAACAGAGAGAGAAGAGAGGTGATAATTTGCCTCTGTGGGATCATTAATTTTCTGGTTGCGCGTTGACGTATTCACTGTGGCACTCGGTTTCTGTCTCAGGTATGAAGGGCTGCAATGAATCCCAGCCCCTGATCTGGAGCAAACCGTTGTTATCAAGTGAGCTGTGCCACTTTTCCACCCACCACACATGTGACTCATGGTCTAAAAACAAACCACAGGTTTCAGGTTCGATATTCTCTGATTCCATGCCAAAACCACACTGACTCCGAGATTTACACAAGCGATCCGTAAACCTCAGCAAAACTTTCCATGAACCTCATCCACCAGAAGATTCATATCCAGGTGTGTTTTGTGAACCTTTGAGATGCCCTGAGATCATCTGGCCAGGTGCCTTACAAGGTGGAGTTAAAGGGACCCCGTGTTTAGCGACTCTCTTATCTAACGTGCAGCAATTCTGAAACTTTCTTATCTAACACACACCAAATGCAGATGATTCCTTTAGCCTGAGGAGGTTTTGTTCTTTCAGTAATAACGGAGCAAAGTGTAATTGCTTTCTAATCCTTTTGAATTTAATCCAGGGCAAAGACATTTCCTATCATGTTATTCAGTATATGCAATAATCATGGAATCATGGAATATCCTGAGCCGGAAGGGACTCCCAAGGATCATGCAGTCCAACTCCTGGCCCCACACAGGACATCCCAAAAATCCCACAATGTGCCTGAGAGTGTTGTCCAAACCCTCCTGGAGCTCTGGCAGCCTTGGTGGTATGACCACTAATACTTCCTAATTTTTCCTAATAGCAATTTAGAAAATTCTACCACTCATTTAACCTGTCCTTATAGATTTCAATTGTACAACCAAAAGCTTCTGCCATGCTATAGGTACCTCCTACAACTATTTTGGGCATTTCTGGGTTTTGTCCAGAACAAATGATTTTGTTTTCAAATGCAAGTGCTTTAAAAAAAAAATTTGAATTTTTATAGGTACAATTTTGTCACATTTAGGGTTCTTTTCCATCTTAAACAAATTTTAGAAAGTACTTAGAGGAAAATTACTTCTACAGTTACCAACATATAGAAGCTTAGAACTCTGGAAAGATTACACAGTTAAAGAAGAAACAAAACATACCAGACTTATAAAATGCAGATTTGTCAATGCAACAAAGGGCACAAAAGTGCATAACAGTAATTTAAACCTGATATAAAAATCCTGTATGGGGTTTTATTGATGAAAAAATGTACTGAGCGAATAAAAACAGCTCTATGTCAGTAACAGGTAAACTACCGGAAAAAATTGGGGTTCATCAGAAAAAGTTGTGTTAAAAAATATTTTATGAGAAATGTGAAGCTTTTCCTGTTGATGGTTCTCTTTATAGTGCAGAATAGGAGCACTAAATAAAAGTGGACCTGAGGAGAGTTAAGATTTGTCACTGTGATCTCTCTATTTATTCATTTGCTGAGAGTACAAAAAATAGCAGAATTCCACCCTCTCCTGGAAAAACTGTGAATTTTCTGTAAGTACTTTCAGTAGAAATCACCGTTTCTTCAAATAATTTTCACAGGAAATCTGTGGGGTTTTTTTCATCGGGAAATTAGGTTTTACAAATGCAGACTTGGGAGTCTTTAGCCAGTAAAAGGAGAGGAAAAGAGAGGATTTTTACATTTGCATCAATTTTCTTCTTCCTTTTGGGCCTTGAACACGGAATTCAAAGGATTCTGCTGCAACTCTTAGCAAGGTCTGGAAGTAGAAGTAAAAACCTTTCCACTTTTTCATTCATACCATGGACTTTACAAAACGAGAGTGAAACCTGGACTCAAAAGCAAAAAAAAAAAACCTCAATTAAACCAAAATTTTCAGCTGAATGTGTCTCTCTTTGTGCCCAGAGCTTCTGGAGCCCACAGATTTTACCCACAGTGTTTGTGCTAAGAGACATCTAAGATGGCAAGGCCGTGGATCAATTCCCTATGGATCTGTGAGCTTGATCCAGGAGGGTTTACATCCTCAATCCCAGCTCCTAGAGATAACTGAAGCATAACTGTGTTGTCCTTCCCTCCTTCCCCCACAATTTCCAACTGGAATACCTTCTCATCCACAGTGTAAATATTCCCCATATGAAAGGAGTGAGTTTTGACAACTTCTGGTCGTGGGGAAAAGCTTGAACTCCCCAACTGGATCCTTCCCACTGACTCAGCCACCACTGGGCTGAGCACAAGAACCAAATGTTTCACATTTTTCAAGGCACGTCAATTTTTGAGCTAATCCTGCCCCAGGAGAGGATCAGGGCAGGCTCTTGGGGTGGAGTGGATGTTACTCTGACTCATCATTTTCAAATGCTGATGTTGGATGGACCAGATTTAATGAACCCAATGCCAAAGGGGCGGGTGGGGGACTCTGATTCCGGTCAGAAGGTGAATAACATCAGCAGCGAAACTTTTCTAGAAAGGCTGTCCTCTCTGCTCAGTTGAAATTTGCACCTTCAACAGCAGTTTGCTCTTTCTCTGGCTGCTTCACAGCTTGAACAGTGCCAGACCTAATTTTGAGCTGACAGGGTGGGTGAGGAGAGAAAAGGCCATCAAAACTCGCATGTAAGGCCAGTGCAATGTGGAGATCTCCCCAAATCAATCCAGCACTTTGTGAAGTCCTCAGGAAGCCTCCCACACTCTTCATCAAAAACCAGCTCATCCTGCACAGGGGCAGGACAGGTGGACCCTCACACAATCAAAACTTCCAAACTGAACCAGGCCAGAAATCACTTTTCCTCCCATTTTTATCCTCTTCACCTGTTTCTTTAAAACATGTTTTCTTCATGGCTTTTTTCCCCCCATCAATCCTCTTCCCCTTTTCCCTTTTCTCATGAGGTGTTTCTCTTCTGCTGCTACCCAAGTGATTTCCAACAGCCACTGATTTTCTGATTGCAATATTTCTCTTGGAATGATGAAAGAGTTGTTCATCCAAAGTATTTTCAGGGCAAAACCCAGAATGTTTTTTTTTAATATGTGTGCAAAGTGTCACACACAGGAAAAAAGCATCCATGAGTGCTCCAGGAAAAGCTGCCAGCAGAGCAATAGCTACACATTACCTTGACTGAGAAAGCAAAACAGGGCACTATTGCATTTTTCCTCTTTCTTTCACATGTTTTACTTGGCTCTTTGACTGCTTCATGGCCTTCCAAAACTTTTACTTTTTCATGCATCTTTACACTGTGGGCAAACCTGAAAGCTGAACAGGTCATGTCTGTAAAAATCTAGAAGATGCTGATGTTTGGAGACAGGAAGGAACTGCAAATTGTTTTACATTGATGTATTTCACCATATGGAGCACTGGTCTTGCTCATATTCTCATTAAATAAGCATCAAATAATGGTGGCAGCCTGTAATTTGTGTTCAACCAACCACCTGCTCTTACAAGAGCCTTGGACACTGGAATCTGTCCTGATTTGTGCATCTTTCTTTGGTAAAAGAAGATTTTGGGATGAGCCTTCCAGTACCTGAAGGGGACCTGCAAGAAAGATGGAGAGAGACTTTGGACAAGGACATGGAGTGACAGGACACAGGGAATGGCTTCAGACTGACAGAGGGCAGGGATAGATGGGATATTGGGAAGGAATTGTTCCCTGTGAGGGTGGGGAGCTCTGGCACAGGGTGCCCAGAGAAGCTGTTGCTGCCCCTGGATCCCTGGAAGTGCCCAAGGCCAGGCTGGACAGGGCTTGGAGCAACCTGGGATAGTGGAAGGTGTCCCTGCCATGGCAGGGGTGTCACTGGATGAGCTGTGAAGCTCCATCCCACCCAAACCATTCCATGATTCTGTGTGGATCTGGGGACCTGATATTTAATTCAGTTTAAGAAGCCATGTGAGTTTTGATTTGGGAGATGCAAGGGATGCTGTGTGCTCTCTTCCGGACTGATAATTCGGATGCTTCCATTTCCAGAGGATTAGATCCATTTCCATGCAGCATTTCCTCGCTCCAAGTTCAGTGTTACCTCTGGTTCTGTGTTCCTCCCGATGAGAGGGAAGAGCCTCTTGACCCCTGCTAAAGTCAGAGAAAGGGAGAACAAGTCACGCGTTTCCTGATCTCTTCCTCCTCCTCTTCTTCCACTACTTTGCTGATTTGTATGTGGGCATGGAGTGGCAACACCCCATGATTCACCTTCTGACCACAGATTACCCAGCCACTCCCCACAAGAGCCACTCTCTAATTCCTCCGGCGCAAAGTTTGGGGAAGGGAAGGGCAAACGGGTTCTGTGCGTGAACAAAATGCAACATTCATTATCCTTAAACCACCACACATCAATGCAGAGCCTGGATGCCTCCAGAATGGATGTGGCACAACCACAAAACAGGGCTGCTCGCACTCCAAGGAGGTGTAAATGGGAATGGAAGACAAAATGGAGCAGAAGAGCTCTAGGAAAGGAGGCAGTGAGACAGCACAGGCCATGGACTCAGCCATCAGCCTGCTCCTCAGTGGGTCTGTTTCCAGCTTTTCCCGTTTCTCCCATGCATCTCTGCACTCCTTTGGAAGGTGGATTAGTTTGTAGGCTCATCCTCTGAGCCGTGTCTTGCGTTTTTGACACATTCTGCCTGTCTCAGATGTCCTTGGTTGGCTGGCAGCCAGTAGAGGCAGAGCAAGGGTGTCTCCTTCACTCTTTTCTTCATCAGAAACTGATAACTGTGTTCAGCTTCTGAGGTGAGCAAGGCTGAGTGGTTCTTCTTTCTCTGGGAAGGAAGAGCCAGAGGGTGGCATGTTCTTCACAACAACCATCTGCTTCCATAATTTTTAGAGCTGTTATGTTTGCCTTGCTTTCATATAGGTATTGATGACATTTTGTTATTAATTGTGTTGCAGTAGCACTTAGAGGTCCTTGCTGAGATCACAGCAGTTGGTGGGTCCTGTCCAGCAAAATTCATGGAGACAATCCATCCTCAATGGATAGCAGCCAGACTGGAAAAAAGAGGAGTATTTCAGAAGAGAGGATGTGTTTCATTTACACCTCACTTGCAGTGACCTTCGCAGTGGAGCTTAATGTCTATAAATCATTTTTATTGGAAAGAAGATTAAGCTTTTTTGAACCAATCCATAAATGCCATGTCCCACTGGGGCAGGGAGTTCCCCTGGTGTGGGATAAGGAATCATAAATCATAGAACGGTTTGAGTTGGAAGGGACCTGAAAGATCATCTTGTTCCACCCCCCTGCCATGGACAGGGACACCCTCCATAGACCAGGCTGCTCTAAGGCTCATCCAGCCTCAGCTCTTGTCCAGACCTTCACTCACAGCATCCATAATCCTCTTGGATCCTGATCCAGAGTCTGTGGAGGTCACCAAGTTTCTCTCAGTCTGTTACAGTGGGACTTGGACCAGGTTTTGCAGTAAGATTGAGAAACTCAATTTAACTTTCAGGTATTATGCAATAAAACTTTAATGGGAGCCTATTCCAGCTCACCAAGTGCTAATTGCTAGAGACTGAGCCCATGAATTTTGGTGGATTTTTGTCTCTGATAATCCACAGCCTTAACTGTGACTGGGTTACATCGAGGGAACTCCAGAAAGGCTTGAATGGATCCTGAGTGATCCAAGAGAACTCTTTAACCCATCAAACATCTTTATCATAACCCATTATTTCTCTTCCATTTTATTCCTAATTGTTCACTTACGGATTAAAACATTCTCAAAGTTCCCATATTTTGAGACTCAGCTTGCAAATGAAGATACCTAATTTTCTAACTTTAGGAATGTGGTTGATGTTTCCTGCTGAGCTTTCTGGTCTCACATTTATCTTTTCTCCTGTCAGCCATCCTCAGGCACATGTTGGATACTCAAAACATCTCAATTTGTTCTATGACTCTACATTTAGACAACTGCATTGAGGTGATTGACTCTGTCATCAGTGAGAGTCAGGCACGTCCAAGGGGGGATGGTGACCTAGACCAGGTGAAATTACCTGTCTCCCAAAAATATTGGCTGCTCTCCACCAAGAAGCCTTGATTGTAGATGATGAGTTACAATCCTGTGTGATGAATTAATGGAGAAATATTAGAGCAGGGCATTCTCTTCTCTATCACTTCAGTGATCACCAGATTTTAAGGATTTACAGTCAATTGCCTTTGGGTGTATTTTAGCTAAATTGTGATGGTATTTAATACTGTTTTCTCTGAATGTCCTAGCATGGCTGCTCAGGAATCTTGCTGTGGCAGCCTGAGGGAAGTGGGGAATCTGTTTACCAGAAGAATCTGAGGTTTTACTGTTGCTTTAAAATCATAGAAATTATTAAGGTTGGACAAGACCTCCACAATCATGAAGATCAACCTTGAGATGAAACACATCCCCCTTCAATGGCATTCAATTTTCTCCACTGTCTGTGAGAGCTAAAGCAGATAAGAACTTTCACCTTCTTGTCTTTCAGTTCCACCCCACTTTTTTCTTAACCGATGTCTCCATGAAAATAACATCCACTTCTACAATAAAACACAGAATCACATTATCACTGAGTTTGGAAAAGACTTCTGGAAATCCTCTCATCAAACCTTCCTTTTCCTCCATATGTTGGAATTCACACTGCTCCTGCAAGATCATTTCCACCTCTTACCTAATCTGAACAGCAATTCAACATCAGATTATTTTCTCAGAATTTATTCCCATCTAATATTTCATTTCTTTCTCTGGGGCTCACATGGTTCTGAAACAGGAATAGCTACTGTGTCTGCTTTTCACCATGGTCCTACTGCCACATCTTGTAATCCTTTCTCTCTCCAAGTTCCTCTCTGATGTCCAGTTTATTCTCCCAGCATGAAAATCCATGACAGAAACTGCATGGAAAATACAGTTGCTCAAGTCATAAAAACTCTTTGGTGGTTCTTGTGTCCAAGAAGAAAAACAGGATCGCTTTTCTTGCACAATAGCAAAAAAGAGGCAGGAGCTCGTCTGTTCTGGAGCCGGGCTGGGAGAGCCTGGGGTGTTCCCCTGGAGGGGAGAAGGATCCAGGGAGAGCTCAGAGCCCCTGCCAGGGCCTAAAGGGGCTCCAGGAGAGCTGGAGAGGGACTGGGGATAAGGGATGGAGGGACAGGACACAGGGAATGGCTTCCCACTGCCAGAGGGCAGGGATGGATGGGATATTGGGAAGGAATTGTTCCCTGTGAGGGTGGTGAGGCCCTGGCACAGGGTGCCCAGAGAAGCTGTGGCTGTTCCTGGATCCCTGGAAGTGTCCAAGGCCAGGCTGGAGAGGGCTTGGAGCAGCCTGGGATAGTGGGAGGTGTTCCTGCCCATGGCAGGGGGTGGCACTGGATGAGCTGTAAAGTCCCTTACAGCCCAAACCATTCCATGATGATGCTGATGGAAAGAAAGCTCCCGGTTTTCCTCATTTCCCAGCTGTAGGCAGTGTGATTCAGGCTCCAGAGAAGCCAGAGGAGACTCTACCACTGCTTGAAATGGGGCCAGTATTTCACTCAGCACTTCCAGGAGCAACAGTGGACACTGGAGTGCCTGCAGGGACATAATCTGATCCCTTTTGATTATAGAGAGTTTTTACATATTCCTAAAAATGAAGGAAATCCGAACAGATCCACATGGGACGGGACAGGCCGAGTGAGCTGCAAGTTGCTGAACATGCAGGAGGGGATGTGCTGTGCAGTGATAATTCAGCACTAGTAGAAGATGTCATATTGATGGCCCTGGAAACAGATATTCTCTAGAAATCCCAGTGTGTTGAGAGGATGGAATTCCTGCAGAAGCGTGGGAAGGCTCCATATGGAGCAGGTGGAATGAACTTCCATCCCAACCCTGCACTGCCCTGAAACAGTGGATGCTGCATTAAATCAGTGTGAGAAATGGGATTTATTTAAGCCTCAGAAAGCATTCAGTTGTATTTAAAACTACCAAAATGCTTTTAACAATGAAGCATTACAAAGATGAATCTCTGGAATTATTAATTCAAAGAGATTAATCTTGCAAGATGTTAGGAAGAAAATTTACATTATAGGCACAAACACAGCTGAAGTGCTGCTGATGTCAGAAATACCCATACTACAAATAAAGGCAATTTTAAGTGACATAACACAAGTGTATTCCATATGAAAGAAAGTATAAATTCCCAAACTCAGCTGGCTCAGCTCCGTGGATCCCTGACTCTCTGTCATTGGCACCATCTATTTTCTGCACACTCAGTGCAGCAGTGGTGAGTGTGATTGACATATCTGCACACAGCCACAGAACCACGTGAGAAAATGTGGGCAAAAAATAGCTTTCACTGAAAAAATAGGAACAGTCCTTTACAAATAGGAACAGTTCCTAAACTTAGTGGGGCCTGAAAGACAGATTCTTTTACTTTAGGAACAGAACACATTTCATGTCTATTTTTCTTTTTTTTTTTTTTCTCTCCCTCTTTTTCCTCTTCTCTTTCTTCTTTTTTATCCTCACTTTTTTTTTTTTCTATTTGTATAGGATCAGGGGTAAAGATCTCACCAAAGCAATAAAAATAAGAAGAAAACAGGAAAAAAAAAAAGAACAGGAAAGTAAAGAAGGAAATTAAATATACAGATGGCAAAACCATACTCAAAATATTTGGTTTATTAAATTCTAGTCTTTCTATAAACTTTTAAAGTGAGCTAGAAAGATGTTTTCATTAGGACTATGTCAACATTTTTTTCATTAGGAATAGATGGACCAGAAGTGGAGTGAACAGAGGCAAACTGAGATTTGTGAGCTATTTTCCTGTTTCATGCTACCCATCACGTAAATTTAGCAGATTCGTTGCTTGCAGAATTTAATGAAAGTTTCAGTGAGTAAAGCTCTCTTATTTTGGGTTTTGTAGCACACTGGATGGGCCTAAAACACAAGCATTGTTATAACAGAAACAGAAAATTTTAAAAAAAATTGGATGAGGAAGGGATTTTTATTGTATTCCCACAAAAATTTGATGTCATATATTTTGTTGTAAGAAATGTCTTCAGAAGTGATTAACTGGAGCTAGAATGTGCTTCCATTTGCCTCTGTCTTGCTCTTTCACCTTCCACACATTTATCCTCTTATTCGCACCACATCCAACACCAATCCCTCAGTGCCTCCCACAGTCCAGGTGGGACATCTTGGAAAACCCCAGGAGCATTTCACAAACCGAGGGCTTGGGCTCTGAAGGGGCCCTGGTTCTTCACTCCCTGGCTGTAACAATATTTGAGGCCGAGGTCTTTCCTTCACACACTGTTATTCCAGGCACGTGTGACAGCTGCAGGACTGTCATCGCTGCTCCTCTGAGATCCCTTTCTTGGTTCTTGTCAAGGGGATGATGGTTCAGTGACAGGGTGAGGTCAGGGTGCACCTTGCTGAGCCCAGCACCAGTGCTGGCTTGATAACCCATGGTGTGGGCACCTCTTGAAGTCCTCCCTATGCCCTGGAGGTGTTCCCCTGATGCAGCAGGCTGAGGAGGAAGGGACATCCCACATTGTGGAGATGCACAAAGCTGCCAGAAATTGGCCACTCCAAAGTCCTCTCAGACAGCAAGAGAGACTTCTCCTTCTTTTAAAAGGCATCAAGTATTTTACCTGAGAGCTCAACCTCCAGCTTTCAAATGAGAGGTTGAAGAAACAAGATGGATGATGGGTCCAGGATCTGTCTGCCCAGTGCTTCCCACAGGAGTGATTCCTGCTCTTCAGGAGTATTTGGGTAAAAGCTGGATGGGGATCTGAGAAACCTGATTAAGCTGAAGATGTCCCTGCTCATGGTAGGGGGTTGGACTGGATGGCATTTAAAAAGTCCCTTCCAACTCAAACTATTCTAGGATTACCCAGATCCATGAGAAGTGGCTCATGAAGGACTTGGTGTGTGATCCAGGAACAGGTCATGTGGTGAGGGTGAAGGGTGCAAACCTGAGTTCTCGTGGAGGAACAAAGGTTCCTTCACAGGCACCTCCCACACTGGGGACAATGTCCCTCATTGTCCAGCACTGAGGCAATACTTGGGGTTATAACTGAAGCAGTATTTGAGGGACTATTAGAGGAAGTCACAATTCTTGCCCCTCTTCTTGAGCAAGAAAAGGATCAACTGAGGGACAAAATGAAATGTAGTATTTTTCAGGTAATAAAAGCTGTCCCATACAGGAATTAGAAGAATTTAAAGGTTATAATTCTCTGTGAGGCAAGCTGAAACACCTCCAGTTCCACCCTCTTCCTCACTACCACATGGAATACGCCCAATTTTTTTTCCAGAATATGTGAAATTTTGTATAATACATAATAAATTAGATATATTCTCCCTTAGGCAACCTCTCCCAGCCTTTCCCTATCTTAGGAAATCTGATCAAAACATAGAGAGCTTCTCTTTCAATGGTGGAACCCTCCAACAGGCTCTGGTAGACCCCCAAGTTCTCCAGAACCACATTTATTTTCATTAAATCACAGAATATCCTGAGCTGGAAAGGACCTACAGGGGCCATCAAGTCCTACTCCTGGCCCTACACAGGAAAACCCCCAAAACAGCATTGCATGCCTGCGACCATTACCCAAATGCTCTTTGATTTAGGTGACAACTCATTGTCAGCTGATCCCAGGCCGGGAAGAACCAAATTCCTCTGTCTGGGCTCACGGTGCTGCGCTTGCCGTTCCCTTTGCAGATCGACAGCATGCAGGCCCTGCTGCACTGCCCCAGCGTGCTGGTGTGCGTCGGCCGGGAGCCCTTCAAGCCTGTATCCACGGAGAATTTGAGGAAACACTCGCTGGAGAAGCTGCCCAACCTGCCCGCCCGCTCCAACAATGGCAACAACGTCAACGAGAACAATGAAAGTAAGAAAACCTCGGGGCCGCGCCGCGCCGTCGTAGCCAGGCCTGCGTCCCACAGCGTGGGGATTTACAGGCCCCTATTGTGCTGCCCCAACGTACAGATTCCATGTGGGAAATGCACTTCCCTCTCCCTGCCTCCTGGGCCTTTCCATCCTCCCCTTCTTTTTCTCTGGTTTCCTTCTAGGATTTCCTCTCTACACCTCCTAGTCTTTCTTTTACATGCTCCCCATGTCTGGCTGACTTCCCTTCCTCTTTCATATCTCTGGGTCTCCTTTTCCTTCCAGAACTCCCTCCTTTCCTGTGTCTGTCCCCCCAGACCCTTGAGATTTCCCACGAGCCCTCTATCCCCTCGTTGTCTGTCCAGTCATGCCTTCCCTCTTGCATTTTCCTGCACCAGGACCAGAGGATGCCCTGGTTCTGCCAGCAGGAGACTCAGTTTCTCCTGCAGGTTACAGCTGGCCTTTTGGGAACAAAGTGTGTTTTTATGGAAAGATTATATTCAGAGAAGGAGCATGTTATGGATTATTCAGGATTATATTTCTTTGGCACCCCATCATGAGTTATCTGAGGTAATTAAAAAAGCCACCCTCAGTAGCCCAGGATAAGAAACTTTCCAATTCCAAAGGGCAATTAATCTCACCTGTATTAAGGATTTATTGTAGGATGAAATTAAGTGTGTCCTGGAGGAGCGTCTGTTTCTCTCCATTGTCAATACCAGGAGCTTGGAAAGATTAATTTTGTGTTTCCAACAGGCTGTAGAAACTCAAGGACAGAGGCATCCTACACTCACTGTCCAAGACATAAAAAATTGGAGGGAAACATGGGAATAAACTGGAGCTTTGCCCATCAAGAGTCTGAGCAAATCCATCAGTTCAATCATTAGGATGGTTAGGGAAGAGCTATTTCATGTGATTTGGATGTGCTCCTGTTCAGCACTTCCTTCCTAAAATGCCTTCCAATCAGCTGCATATCCATATGCCCATGGAGGCACAGGATTGTCTGGATATTCGTACAAGGAAATTTTGGACAAACAAATATTAGAAACAAGACAGATTAATGTCTTGCAAGACAGCCTGATAGCAACATATTCTGCTTGAAAGGAAGGGACCTAAACAAACCTATGCAAATCACTGCACGGGCCACAAATATGTTCTTCCAATTGCAACTCCTAAATTTCCTTATTCTCACTGATTTCTTCTAAAACTCCCACTATTTATCTTTGTAATTATTACCAGCTTACAATTCCTTTTCTATTTGTTCTTTACGTTTTAATAATAATTATAATTATTCTTAGTGGCACATCCCTGCAGGGGATGCTCTGGTCTGCATGGCCACACATTTCCCAGAATATGAGTGGAGAAGTGGATGATGTACGATAAATGTGTGACAAGCTAAGGAAGAGGGTCACTTCTCCATGTATTTTTCCCTGGTTAAATAAGAAGAATGAAAACTTGCACAGTTAAATAAAGGAATATTTGCAATGTGAAAAAATGCCCAAACTCAGAGGCTAAATTGCTCCATATGTATATATATACTTTTTATTTTCCTTAATTTTACTTCCTGACATGCACTTAATAAAACAAAGTGTGTTTCAATTTATTTTTAAAAATAATGTTAAGGTGTAGAAGATTTTGTTACAGATTATTAATTCAAAACTTAACTTTTAACAAGGAATAACAAGATTATCTCCAGACGTCCCTTCCAACCTTAACTATTCTATGATTAATGGACATCACTTAGTCAAAGACAAATTTTCAAATTATGTAAATTGGCATAGGCCTGGCTTTAATGGAATAACATCAGGATTCACTAGTTTGAGGGTTTGATTTATATATTTTCTGTCATCTTTATGTGAGTTAACATCTTTCTCCATCTTTCTTTTCTTCATTCCAGTAAACTTTGGACTGAAAGCCAAAAAAAGCGTTATCCATCCACGGTCAGCATCCAGCAACAGGTCGATGAGATTTTCCTTGTCATCAGAAAAGTCATACCCCAACGGCCTCGCAGCCTCTCCGGACAACGGGGCACCCTTCTCCAATGGCTGCTCTCACCCAAAAGCTGGGGACCTGGTCCAGTCCTTGGTCAACGATGACATCGAGAAGCGGGTCCATGTGAACAAGGATGGGAGCTTGTCCGTGGAGATGAAGGTTCGCTTCCGTTTGCTCAATGATGAGACTTTGCAGTGGTCCACCCAGATCAAAAAGTCCAACCTGATGAACCAGCTGCCTTGTGAAGAGTCAGGAGTGGAGGAGGACAGTGGAGCAGATCCCCTGCAGAAAATGAACCCAGAAGCCAGCTCGGAGGCGGATGATTCCTTATATCCCTGTGATATCGATTCCTACATGTCCAAACTTGAGGAATCGGAATGTGATGAGGCCCACTGTCACAACTGTGGGAAGAAACACCAGGACTATGACATTTGGAAGAACCCCATGCACATGTCCCAGAGGGAAGAGCCCAGCGTGCGAAGCACCTGGCACACGCGATCATCATGCTCCAGCACATCTTCCCGGAGGAGAGTAGTCCACAAAAAAATGACATCCGTGGATAGCATCCACACCACATCCAGCGAGGAATTCTCTGAGCACATTGTGCGAGAGTCCTCCTCCTACTCAGAGACTATAAAGAACAGAGTGGCGTATCGATCCGTTAAGAAGTGTATGTGCCGAAGTGATTTATCTACTGGTGCTTCCAATGCAGAAGAACAGCAGGAACACACTCGGACAAGCACAGGAAACAGCCAGAGGCCTTCATCCTTGGGCTTGATGTCACATTCAAGCTGTGAAAACAACCTGGATACTCAAGACAGCCCTGAAGACCAGGAGATCACCAAAATCATTTCACAAAATGAGGATGCAAATTGTTTCGAAGCTTCCTCTGTGAAGTGCTTGAAGGACGACATGGAAGAGGTTGAAAGCAGCAGAATTGGGAGTGTCATGTCCAGGTCATCCCTGCAGTCCAGGCAGAGCAAGAAGAACATGTGTGAGGAAACGAGCAGCGTGGGAAGGAGCATGTCCTCCTCAAGCCTTCAGAAGGCAAACCAGGGAGGCAACAGCCAGTGCTCCACCCCTGCCAACAGCGTGCACAGCAAATCCAGCAACTGCACCACACCAAAAGAAAAGACTGAGCAGGGTGACACCTCTGGTGACAACCCAGCGGTGTCCTCTTTCTCCAGTGAGTCCTGCCCCAAGAAAGATGTTGAAGAGGTGGAAGCAGAGCAGGAAGAAAGTGAAGTCAACGAAGTCAGCTCAGTGTCAGCAAAAACAAAGCCCAGCCAATCAATCGGGGGTGAGAGCAGTGAAGGGGAACAATGCTCTACGCAAGGAACTCACCGTTCCAAGGCCAGTGACAGGAGCAGCAAGAAAAGTGGCAGTGATGAGAACATTCCATGCAGTGTCTCTTGCTCTTCCAGGGGGTCCAAAAAGAGCAAACGCAGCCACGTTCATTTGGATGCACAGTCAGAAATATCTGTGTCTTCACTTGGATCCACTCGGAATAAAAAGAATTCCCTACATGCAGATGATGCGAGATCAGGCAGCAGGGCATCAGTTTACTCCAGAAGCTCATGTGAAATCAAGAAAAAATCTACTGGAGACACCATGTCTCATAAGTCAGGATCTCTTCACTCAAATATTTCATCTACCAGTGAACCAGAGGCAGCTGCAGATGCTGCTGAGGAGAAGAGCTCAAAAAGTACAGCCAATGGCTGCAGTGAATCCTCAAAAAGCTCAAAGAAGAGAAGCCATAAAGAAGAAAGCAGCAAGCCATCATCCCTCTGCTCAAGTGTTTCAAGTCCTAATGGAAAATCTGGAGAGGGTCATGCCAAGATTAGTTCAGAACCCTCTTCTTCAAAACAGGGAAGCATGAGTGGGAGTGTATGTTCAAGAGTTGACCACCCAACTGAGGATGGGATTAGGAATGGAAAACCTACAAGTAGCTCCTCAAGAGTCTCTTCAAAGTCAGAAATAAATGATAAGTGCATGTTGACTCAGATATCCCAGGAAACTGATGACAGGTGTTCACAATCAAACATTTCTCTATCTTCAAAATCAAGGCAGACAAACCCGAAAAATCTTCGTGTGAAGGTGTCAAACTCCAGCCGGGCATCTCTGTCGGAGACTATGTCAGTGTGCAGTCTGCACTGCCCTGCCCCACCAAAAGGGAAGCCAAAGAGAAAAAATATGCGTTCAACCATGTTGAAGAATTCCTCCATCAGCACCATCGGCACCGAGTCCGTGCTGACCGCTGGAAGAGAGCAGAAAGAAATTGTGGATTCCTCCAAAGCAACTTCCTACGGCTCTAAATCCGCTGCAACCGAAGGAAATGGACAGAATAATAAAGAGACTGATAATTCTTGCAACAAAAAAGCAGAGGAAGAGGTAGAAGACACAGGTGTTCAGGAGGAAGGAGGTGATTTAATGCCATCAGCTCTACCAAATACATCTCCAGACGAAGTCGTGCAAGAATGGCTCAGGAAAATCCCTTCCGAAACATTGCTTATGAAATATGAAATGGAGGATGATGGAGAAGAGGAACATGCAGAATCAACCACTGAGGTATCTCACTGTACAAATGCTGAGGAAGCCCCAGAGGAGGAAAAAGCTGAGGAAAAGAATGAGGAGGAGGAGGAGGCTGAAAAGGATGAAGCAAAGGATGAAGCAAAGGATGAAGTGGAAGAAGAGAAAGCAGAAGACACAGCTATTATTGAAGAGGCTGAAGAATGCGTGAACCAGGAAGAAATCTCAGAGGTTGCACCTGAAGCTGCCAAAGCTGAGCAGGCAGAATGCAACCAGTCAGTTACATCCAGCCAAAATAACAACAAGAGAGACCTGCCAACCTCTGTCCAAACATCTGTCCAGATCATGAAGGCCTTGCTCAGTTCAAAGCACGAGACCAAATTTGACCGATCCAACAGTTTGCCCGAAGTGTCCCCCACAATGGGGAGAAAACTGAGTAACTCCGCCAACATTCTGATTACTTGCCTTGCCAGCCTCCAGCTCCTTGATGAAGAGTCAGAAAATCCATCAGAAAACTCAAAACATTTGAGTAAGTCAAGGTACACAGAGCTGCTAAATATTTTTCAAGCCCTGTGGTTTGGGTGCACCGCTGAAAGGAGCGGCCCAAGTTCAGGCCAAGAGGCAAGCAAGCTGGCAAAGCCAGTGTCTGGGTCTAAAGCCCCAAAATCCATGGAGCACGCCTTCACTCCCATGTCCTCCTCTGGAGTTGATGTTTGCAGTTGCTCTGGTGGCTCAGGAGAAGAGTGCACAGCTGGTGCCGCGCTGGTGGCACAGAAAACCATGGAATGCAAATCAGCTGAGCAAATGGAAAACACAGAGACTGGCACAGAACTGACTGAGGTCGAGGAGCAAAGTAAAGAGGAAGAGCAGCCATCCTGCCCTTCCACAGCCTGCTCAGAAGCAAAAGGTGAGGAGAAAGCAGAGTCTGGTAGAGAGGAGTCTGTAATCCTGGAGGAAGAGGAGAATAAGGAGGATCAGGGCAGTAACTGTGAGCATGGTCAAGAGGAAGGGGGAGAAAATGAAAATGAAGACGAAAACAAATTAGCTGAAACTGGAGAACAAGAAGAGGCTGAAGCTGTGAATGATGAAGTCCCACAAGAAAACCCTGAAGAAGAAGCTGATCAGCCAGAGACCACTGGTGATGCCAATGGCGGTGATGCTGATGTCAGGACAGAGTTGAAAGATGAGTTGCAAGAGCAGCCCCAAGAAGAGCCACCCAACGACCCCGAGCCCAAAGTCAATACATCCACCAGTGTGGGCACATCCCTTGTCCAGCAAAACTCTGTGGATCCAGACCCAACCTGGGTCCTGAGGCTACTCAAGAAAATCGAGAAGGAGTTCATGGCTCACTACGTCAATGCCATGAACGAGTTTAAAGTCAGGTGGAACCTGCAGAACAACAAGCAGACGGATGCAATGATACTGGAGCTGAAGGAGGAAGTGAGTAAAAGGATACAAAAGAGCATAGAGAAGGAGTTGAGGAAGATCAAAAGCAGGGCTGGAAGGAGGATGCCGAGACCTCCAGAGGAGCCACCCACACGAGAGTTCAAATTCCAAACTGAGCAGAGGAGATGGCGACTGCAAACTATGCATAAAAAGTCCCTCTTTGGGGACAAGAATGGTGCCCAGATGAGGCTGGAGGAGACGTCAGACTTATCATTCGATGCAGATAATGACTTCAACCTTAGTGCAGCTTTGGAGGACAGCATTGGCAAGCAATCCAGCGAGGAGGAATATTGTCCATGTGACTCCTGTGTGAGGAAAAAACTGGCTTCCAGGCCTGCCAGAGCCCCTGTGGTGGCCACCAATGCCCCAGTCATGAAAGCCTTTGATTTGCAGAAAATCCTGAGGCTGAAGAAAGATGACAATGAGAAAGCCATCATCGTAGAAGCAGCCCAGGACACCAAAACACTTCCCAATGGCTGTGTGGAGGAAGGGGCAGAAAATGAGGAGGAGGATGAGGGCCAACCTCAGACAGGTGAAACAGAAGCAGAGGATGATGAAGGAAAAGAGCCAGAATTAAATGAAGATGATGGTGCAACGTTGAATGGAGATGGAGAAGAACCTGAAGTAGCAGATAGTCAAAACACAGAGGTGGAGGATGAGGCCAAAACTGAAGAAAACAAAGAAGAAGAAGAAGCAGAAGAAGGAGGGGAAGAAACAAAAGAAGAAGAAGAGGAGGAGGAGAAAGAGGAAGAAGAAGGGAAGGAAGGAGAGGAAGAAGCCAAAGAGGAGGAAGAGGAAGAGGCCCAAGAGGAGGGGGAAGCAAAAGAGGAGGAGGAAGAAGCACAAGAGGAGGATGAGGAAGCAAAAGTGGAGGAGGAGGAAGGGAAGCAAGAAGAAGAAGAAGCAAAAGAGGGGGAGGAAGAAGCAAANCCTGAAGTAGCAGATAGTCAAAACACAGAGGTGGAGGATGAGGCCAAAACTGAAGAAACCAAAGAAGAAGAAGAAGCAGAAGAAGGAGGGGAAGAAACAAAAGAAGAAGAAGAGGAGGAGGAGAAAGAGGAAGAAGAAACGGCTAAGGCTGAAGAGGAGGAGGAAATAAAAGAGGAGAAGGAGGGTGAAGAAGAAGATGAGGAAGTAAAAGAGGAAGAAGCAGAGGAAACTAAGGAGGAAGAGGAACTAAATGAGGAGGAAGAGAAGGAAGCGGAAGAAGAGGGAGTGAAGGAGGAGGAAGAAACAAAGGAGGAGGAAGGGAAGGAAGAAGAGGAAGAAGAGAAAGAGGAAGAAGAAGAAGAAGAAGAAGAAGAAGAAGAAGAAGAAGAAGAAGAAGAAGAAGAAGAAGAAGAAGAAGAAGAAGAAGAAGAAGAAGAAGAAGAAGAAGAAGAAGAAGAAGAAGAAGAAGAAGAAGAAGAAGAAGAAGAAGAAGAAGAAGAAGAAGAAGAAGAAGAAGAAGAAGAAGAAGAAGAAGAAGAAGAAGAAGAAGAAGAAGAAGAAGAAGAAGAAGAAGAAGAAGAAGAAGAAGAAGAAGAAGAAGAAGAAGAAGAAGCAAAAGAGGAAGAAGAGGAAGAAGCCAAAGAGGAAGAAGAAGAAGTACAGGAGGGAGAGGAAGAAGCAAAAGAAGAGGAGGAGGAAGAAAAGGAGNGAAGAGGAAGAAGCCAAAGAAGAGGAGGAAGAAGCAAAAGAGGAAGAAGAGGAAGAAAAAGAGGAGGAAGAAGAAGAAGAAGCAAAAGAGGAAGAAGCCAAAGAGGAGGAGGAAGAAGAAGGGAAGGAGGAGGAGGAAGAATCAAAAGAAGAGGAGGAGGAAGCAAAAGAGGAAGAAGAGGAAGAAGCCAAAGAGGAGGAGGAAGAAGTACAGGAGGGAGAGGAAGAATCAAAAGAAGAGGAGGAGGAAGAAAAGGAGGAAGAAGCAAAAGAAGAGGAAGATGTGAAAGAGGAGGAAGCAGAAGAGGAGGAAGAGCAAAAAGAGGAAGAAGAAACAAAAGAGGAGGAAGGGGAGGAGGAAGAGGAAGAAGGAACAAAGGAAGATGAGGAAGCAAAGGAAGATGAGGGTCAAACAAAAGAGGAGCAGGAAGTGGAAGAGGAAGAAAACCCAAAAGAGGAGGAGGAAGAAGAAGCGAAAGAGGAAGAAGAGGGAGAAAAAGAGGAGGAAGAGACAAAGGAGGAGGAGGAGGATGAGGAAAAAAAAGGGGAAGAGGAAGAACAAGAAGAAGAAGCTCAAAATGAAGAGCAAGAAGCTGAAGAAAAATCCAAAGGTGAAGATGAAGGTGAAGATGAAGGTGAAGAAACAGAGGAGCCAGAGGATGAGGAAATTGTGGCTGATGATGAGGCAGAGACATCCGAATGCAGAGGAGATGCTGAGGGCTCTGTAACTGACAACAATCCTGAAGGAGACGCTGTGGAAGGAAATGACGCTGAGCAATCTGAAGCTGAGGCAGAAGATGCAAAACCAGAGTCAGGAGATGAGGCTGAGGAGAAAAACAGTGAAAGAGGTGAGAAACCTGATGAGAATGGTGAGGAACCCATGGGTGACGAGCCTGACAATGCACATGAAAAACATGAAGACCAAGGCAACAGCAAAGTTTCTGAGAAAGCCTCAAAGACCAAAGGCAAGAAAACCAACAAAAGGTTAGAAGCCCTGAAAAAATCCACAGCCTTTTCTTGTTATTCTTCTGTCGGAAACTTCTCACAGCAGTCCCAGAAGGGGTCTGACGATGAAGAGGAAAGAGTGGATGAAGAGGAAGGAGTAGTTGAAGAAGAAGGAATAGCTGAGGAGGAAGTGGTTGAAGAGGAAGGCAAAGGTGATGACAACCCCACTAGCAACCACTCCAATGGAGAGGTTCGAAGTGATGAGAGCTCCAAACCCTCCCAGATGTATCCTGACAGTGAGGAAGAAGAGGAGGACAAAGAATCTTCAGGTTCTGATCCTGTGGGAGATGAGGAGCAGCCAGATGCTGAAGGTGCTGATCCAAAGGAGGCTGAAAACACTGAGGAAGTTCAAGCTTCTAAAAAGAAAGAAAACTCCGATGAGATTGACCAGGATGACCTGGACTTCTAGAACTGTTGACTAAAAACTGACTTTTTCTTTCTTCCTTCCTTTATTTCTTTTTTTAAAAGTATATTTTCATCACATATTTCGGTCTCTCCGGTGAGTTGAGCCCTCGTAATCGGCTTTTCTTCTGAGTTAAATGTGGTAAACTCAATCTTGAATCCTGTGAGTAATTACCTGCCCTCATTTCTAGAGGGCTAGTAGCTCGTTAATATCCTGTGGTCTCAATAGATAAGTGGTTTGGGGAAAGGGAAGGCTGTTTTGTTGGGATTCCTTCTAGCTCCCACCCTTTAAGCCATGCTGTTTGCTGCTGGAGGGATCTGTGGCTCTGCTGGGCATCATCTCTGTGTGACTTTGGGATGCCTTTCACCTGTTGCACACCATTTTCCTGGAGAGATTGCCAATCCACAGAAACACGACAAAATCGGGATTCATTGCCAAAGTCTGGTCAGAGCCCACAGAGATGTACATCCATCTTCCTCCCTACCCTACCTTCCCTATACCCTGTATATTCATCTTCTCCTCACCTACCCCACCTCCTCTGTACCCAGAAAAAAAGATCTGAGATATCAGAGACTTTCCCCATTTTCCCTTTTTTTTTTTCCCTTTAGCAGATGTTGAGCTCATTCCTCATTTCACTGGAAGCCTCAACATGGAAAAAGGTGTTTCCAGTAGATCCACTTCCAGACCCCATCTCTTTATGCTGTGCTCATCACTGTAGTGGTAGATAAAAAAGACGAGTTGATTCACCCTGCCAGGTCTCTGAGAAGTGGCTGAATGCAATCTTGACCCAATTAGGGATAGATCCAATCCCTTGTGATGTCCTTTACTATGCCAATGATGGTATCAAAGCACTTTACAACCATCTGGGATCCCTCAGACAATTTTGCACGAGGCCCTGTTCTGGAGCTAACAGGATTTGCTCAATGCCCCATCCTTGCAGACAAAATTTAAACCAATTCTCCTTTTAACATGGAAAAGCTTTGGGCATTTGTGCTGCAGCAAACAGCTGGAAGAGGCTGAAGCATTTATTGGAGAGCTTGGACTTTACAAACCACAGTAGAACTGCAAACTTCATTTAGCAACTGTTTTTTACCAGATTGTAACTTTTTGGTTTTTTGGGGTTTTTTTTCCCTTCCTCTGGGGAAATATAAACATTTCTGAATAAATGCCCAACTAATTCCAGGAGAAGTCTGATCATATTTCAGCTGCATACTCCTGTAAAGCTCTTAGGGACACAGTTCATTTTACCAAAAAATTGCAGGGAGAATGAAACAGAGAGGTTGAAAACAAAATGCCTTAAACTGTATGGAGAAAAAGTATGTGTGTAGTGTTGTGTTGGGTTTGTGAAGATGTATGCAGACATGTTTAAATAATCAGTATTCCAAATTAAATAATTCCTGTGGTTTTCATTTCTGGAATCCATTTCTTAAACTTACAGCCAGAGATAAGATTCATTTAACTCAAATGAAGAACTGGGTTCAGCTCCAGAGGCAAACACCTAATTTTGGGTGTCTGAGGAATTGGGGAGTTTGGGAGAAGACAGTGGAAAGCTGGATTTCAGCTGAGCTGTTCCCACAGAGGCTGACAGTGACTCCAGGGAGATCATCCAGGGACAACAGCACCATCCTCAAGATGGAGAAGTTAAAATATCCTTCCTCAAAAGAAAGACAACCCTTTCTGTGAGCCTCATGGAATCACAACCCTCATGGGTTGGAAGGACCTCGAACATCACCCATTTCCAACCCCCTGCCATGGGCAGGGACACCTTCCACTATCCCAGATTGCTCCAAGCCCTGTCCATCCTGGTCTTGGACACTGCCAGGGATCCAGGGGCAGCCTCAGCTTCTCTGGGCACCCTGTGCCAGGGCCTGCCCACCCTCACAGGGAACAATTCCTTCCCAATATCCAACCTAAATCTCCCCTCTTCCAATTTTTACACATAAAGACCACCAAGTCCAACTGTTGACCCAGCACTGCCAAACCCAGCACTAAACCACGTCTCCAGGTTCTACATCACATATAGAACCCTTTTGGTTTCATAATCAGCTTTATGACACATCAATTCACTCAGTATTCTAAAAAGAACTGAGCCTGGTAGTCACAGCTCTGATCTCGACGTGAGGCTTAGACTGGAAGTGGTGCATGTTGAGTGAACTCTGAACATTCCTGGTGAAATGCCCTCCCCTGAGCCACCCTCCAGACTCCCATCATAACCAGCCGGGACAGAGGGGCACAGGCTGTGATTCCTCTGCTGCAGGCAGCTCCCTCAGGACGAGGGGGGCTGCACTGCCAGCAGGCACATTTCTACCTGCAGAGTGCACAGGGAGCCCAGACAACTTCCTCAGATGAAAATCACAGAATCACAGAATTATTAAGTTGTAAAACACCTCCAAGGCAATCAAGTCCAACCTGTGGCTGACCTCCAACTTGTCACCCAGCCCAGAGCACTGAGTGTCACATCCAGTCATTCCCTGGACACCTCCAGGAGTGTGGACCCCACCACCTCCCTGGGCATC
Source organism: Dicaeum eximium (assembly GCA_013396995.1). NCBI lineage: Eukaryota > Metazoa > Chordata > Aves > Passeriformes > Dicaeidae > Dicaeum > Dicaeum eximium. The sequence goes on along the minus strand of VWZP01004174.1, from coordinate 55,460 downwards.
CCCTTCCAAAATGTCTCATATGGGAAGAGCTGGTCTCACTGTAGCTACTCTAAAGCATCTTATGCTGATGACTTCCAGGCTGTCAGGCAACAGCTCAAGCCAGTCATCCCATGGAGGTTTTAAAAGTGGGGTTTTTTTGGCTCCAAGATCACAAGGGGAATGGCTTCAAACTTAAAGAGTTTAGGTTGGATATTAGGAAAGAATTCTTCCTGTGAGGGTGGTGAGGCCCTGGCACAGGGTGCCCAGAGAAGCTGAGGCTGCCCCTGGATCCCTGGAAGTGTCCAAGGCCAGGCTGGACAGGGCTTGGAGCAGCCTGGGACAGTGGAAGGTGTCCCTGCCATGGCAGGGGTGGGACTGGGTGATCTTTAATGTCCCTTCCAAACCAAACCATTCTGGGATCCTATGATTGCCTTTCTGAGCTATTGCTAAAAGCCACTGATGGAACTGAACAGGTTAGGGAAAGGGCAAACATTTCCCAGGATATCTCCTGCAGCTGCTGGCTTTGATCACTTCAAAGCTGCTTACACAGCCAATGCCACGCCCCGCTCATGTTGAATCAGTCAGTTCCTCACCTGCAGCACGGGCAAGGAGAAAGAAACTAAAAGGAACACAAAAATGCAGTTGTCAAACCATGAAAACCGAAATCACCCAAGTTCCTGCCCAGGAGATCTGTCCCACTCATATCTGTGTTTGTCACCGTGTCTGGGCAGTGACTCACACATCCAGTCACAGTCAGGGCAGAGTGAGCTCTGCTCACCAAAATCCCCACTCAGAGGGGCTGGGGAGCAGCCAGTGGCGATCCAGAGACAGATGTGGCTGAAGGAGGTGTCTCCTTCCTCCACCTAGTCTCACCCAGGATGGCCCAGAGCATCTGTGAAGGAAGCCAGCAGCTGGAAAGGATCCCTCGCAGCCACATCCCTGGCGCTTGCACGGCTGCCAACATTTCCATTTCCCCTTGGCTGCTGTGACTCGGGTGCCTGTTGGGTCTTGCAGCTTCCCCTCTCCCTCTGACAGCACGGGAACACGTGTTCCCAGCCAGCTCCAGGGCTGTCAGGTTCAGAGGGGCTGGGAAGAGCACTCCTGTCACCACCTGGAAGGGATTACAGCTGCTGTCTTTCAGCGGGGCTGAGGAGGAGGAGGAGGAGGAGGAGGAGGAGGAGGGAGCAAAGGCGATGTGAGACTTGCACAGCTGTACTTGGTGTTTCCCTGTGATCCTCTGCCTGGCTGTGGGGTGGTTGTTTTTGTTTCTCTACCAGCCAGACAAATTGCTTCTTGATGTGCCTCGGTTTTGTTTGCCTGCTTGGTTTGGAAATGGGAAATATCCAGTGAAAGATGAGGAGGAGCGTGGTGAAAATTCAAGTGCAAACCACGGAAACGGAGGAAATGTGCTTCCCAAAGCTGAGGTCTTTGCAGACGTGTGTGAGCAGACTCCTCTCACTAATGGAGAGAAATAATCCCCCTTTCCTGGTGGCTCCTTGTTGACATAATGCCATATTTAGCTCCAAGCACTTGAAATCCCAGCTGCCTGACAGGAAAGGGTGGTTTGTGGTTATTTCTGGACTCCTCCAGTAGGTTTTGCTCTGGAGGGCAGGGAGAGTTTCCGAGCTGGTTGTGGATGTGCCCTGCAAGCTCCCTCTTTTTTTAATTGGGAGGTGGACAACTTGCACTGCAGGGCTTGGTGGCTCCTGGGCAAAGTGCAGGAAATCACTGCTCCTCCTGGATGGGATGGGAGCACTCAAATCCGTGCACACATCAAGCTCCAGGCATTTGGGAGGTGCAGTGCTTTGCTCCAAGAGTGTGGCACTCCTTTCCTGAGGGTGAATCCATCAGTCCCACTGCTCCTCCAGAGAGGCACTTCCTCATGGATGCAGGAGTGATTAGAACATGGGTTTAAAAATACACAAAATTGGTTTAAACTCTGACCAGGCATTACATCCTTGGCCACACTCAGTCCCTGCAGTTTGCCCTGCTCCAGCTGGGATACCTTGAGCCAAAGAGTTGGGAAAGGGGGTCTAAAGAAGGTTTGTAACAAACACAGGCTGCTTGGAGCTGTGGGATCTCTTACCATCTCTTCTGTTGGAGCTGCCCTGCTTTTGGTGAAAAATTTTCCCAGAGTTGCAGGATAACAGTGAGATCAGGATCAGTGAGAGGGGCTCATTCTGCACTTCTGAATGGTGAATGACCCAGCCTTTTATACCCCAGAAAAAAATGCCAAATTCCAAGACATCTCCTGAGCTGTGTCCAGCCAACACAGCCTTCTAGGAGGTGACTCAACTGGGGATTCCCTAATTATTCCAGTCCTTACTTTTTTGGTGTGGTCAGCTACATCCTCTACCTGCCAGGGAAAGAGAGGGATTATTTAGGGAGGAATTCCTCATATTCCAAACCTCATGCTAAAGGCAGAAAAAGAGGTATTTTCTGTGATCCTCTATAAAATATGAAGCCTGGAGATGTTTATTTTCTCATGCCCCTCAGCCACAGACCCCATGACCTCGTCAGGCTCAAGGAGCGACCTCCGTAACCCCATGGCCACTTCTAATTTTAACTCCCTGCCCTCTGATCCGAGCACCAGGGCTTGTGCAGCTCCAACAGGAAGCATCCCTCCTGACCTTTCTAATTCCAGGAGCTTGATGCTTGCTTATCCCTGCAATCCACAGGAAAACCCCTACCTAAGAGCCACCTGCACCGTTTGCAAGGAACCACATTTTGCTGCAGCTGAGAGGACCCAGCCCTGCTTGGAAAAGGATGTGTTTATTTTCAACCCTGTGGTGTGAAAGTGGGGCTGGGGTGTGGGGGTGGAAAGGTCAGGCTGTGACAGGCTGGTGGGGTTTTTTTCCTCAGTGAAAAGGGCTTTGCCTATTGCAGAGTCCTGGCCGACAGACGTGACACGTATTAACCTCTCGGCTCTTGCATAAAGGATGGTGCTGGGGCTCATTTTCCAGTTTTAAAAGAGCTGAGCCAGGCTTTCAGGCCTGTGACAGAGAGGGAGTGGGCGTAGGAGCGAGGTCAGGACAGCGCTTCCTAAGCGGATGGAAATGCTTCCCTGCGGTGCCTAATTAGTTATTCCAGTGCAGAAATCCTCCCCCTGCACCGGGCCTGACCTGGGAGTTCTCCTTGGTCCCAAAGACAGTCCAGCCTTGGGGCAGTGGGTTCCTTGGCTCCTGTTCTGGTGCTCCTAATCCCCTTGCAGGACTCAGGCTCATCCACCAAACCCCGTCCTTCCCACTGCTGTCCCAAAGCATCCTCTCCATCACAGCAACCTCAGCCACTCAGGGCTAATTCCATGTTAAGTTTCATGAGTGGCATGGGTAAGTCTCCTCAAAAAACTCTTTGTTGTGCACTAAAACATTGGAAGAATGATTTGCGGGTCGCTAAATATTCAAATTTCCATATTTCTTTTTCAAGTATCAGTTTCTTCCCAAGTTATCCAGAGCAGGAGCTTTATTGAAGTACAAGGAACCAACTCCTGCTCTTGAGAATCTCACTGAGCAGCAGGATTTACCCTCCTTAAGGAGTCAAGGAATGCAGCCAGGTTTGGCTCTCCCTCTGTCTGTCCTGGGCTGTAGTCCCTCCCTGGCTGTCCCTCATTGCGTCAGACACCTGATTCATCACACCTCAGGGAGGGCAGGCACAGCCCAGTGCTGCAATCCCTGCAGGAATTCACAGAGTCACAGAAAGCTTTGCATTAGCAGGAACCTTAAAGCTCACCCAGTGCCACCCCCTGCCATGGGCAGGGACACTTTCCTCTATCCCAGGTTGCTCCAAGTCCCATATAACCTGGCCTTGGACACTGCCAGGGGTGGGCCAGAGTAATGCTCTGCTCTGGGTAGGACAATGCATGGAGCAGTCCTTGAGGAAGGACACAGCCCTTCTGCTCTCTCACCTTGTGGGCTACACAACCCTCACTGACCCCCTGCACCAGCTATTTGGGGGTGTATTTGGGGAGTTTTAAGTCTTTCCTTGATCTTTATGGTGGCATCAGACATGTTAGTTGGTTTGGGTTGCTAAACCCAGTCCCACGATGGAGCAGAAATGGAACAGGGATTTCACACTAAAATCTGCAATGATTTGAAGAATGCAGGGTTTGCTGTTAATAAAAATATCCCTGTATCTCTTCCCAGTCTCCAACCTCGTCCCAAACCTAACCTTGAATGCAAACACCCATCAGTCCTAACATGCTGCATTTCACTTGGCTTCCCAAGAAAGCTGGAGAGTAAAAATAGAACCACGGGACCACAGAATGGTTGGGAGGGACCTCAGAGATCATCCAGTTCTGACCCCCTGCCATGGGCAGGGACTAGAAGGACACTAAGGACTAACCTAAGGACAGAACCATAATGCTCGTCCCAGAGGTGAGAAATGTTTCATTCAGACCTGGCACCACATTGCACAGCTGAAAATTCCATCCCAGAATGACAAATTCACATCAAGAGTAAAATTTTGGAAGTTACTAGTGTAGTAATTTAGCTGTCTGAGCAGTAATGTAGTAACTTAGCTTTCAGCCCTGGGGGATGCACTTCATAAATAAGAAAATGTAAGGAATGAGACCAAGCTAGTGAGGGCTCTGGCAATATCAGCCCACCATAGCAACGTGTGCTGGAAGGAGAACTGAGGAGAAAAATGCACCTCTCACATGTGAGAGATTTTTCTTATCTTGCCACTGCCCACGCTGCAAGGATTTGGTTACATCAGATGTCTTTTGGAGCTGTCAGCCAGTCCCAGCAAGGGACCACATCTAATCTCATCAGGTTTCACCTTCCTGTGACATCCCTGAGCAAGGAAAGAGGATTGTGCATCTCTGGCCGCACCCTGGACTCACATCATGTGTGGGAGGGCTCTGCTGGAGAGGAAGGACAGAAGATGGGGAAAAAAAATGAGCCCCCTGTCCCCCTCCCTTCTCTCACTTTCCTGTCACTCCTCCCTATCTCTTCCTGTCTGGTGATCCTGGCAGACACTGACCTTTTCCCAGGAATATGTCAGGAATCCAATGTCCCTCTTAGGCTGTTCCCTGCCAGGGAGCCAGGGAAGGCACCAAGGGGAGCTGGAGAACCCACAATCCACAGCCATGGGAGAAAAGGAGAGGAACAGAGCATCCATCCTCAAACAGGGTTCTGGAAACAGGAGCAAGAACAGGAGTCTGAGTCTCTTTTCCAAATCAGGAGGGGTTCTAACAATCCTGCTCTTGTTTTTTGCCACGATGGAGCAGACCAGCTTATGGAGAATGAAAGGGTGAATTTGTATTAGTTCCATTAATAATCATGGATTGGAATTCAGATCTATGCTAATTACATCTGCAGTTGGTGCTAAGATTGGAAGACTTTTAGCTTTTTCTGACCCTCAGGACCTCAAGAGACAGCTCCATGAGCTGGGTGTCATAAGAGAGTCTTACTGATTTGTGGGGGTGATCCACAGGGAGAGGAAGATCCATTTTGCTCTGGCATGGATATACAGACCTGGAGAGGAATTTGAAACAGCACCACTGCCTACATGTTCCCTACAGGTAAGGCTTTATAAAGCCTTGCCTATCAGGAATACCTACAGGCTGGTATTTCTCCAGTCAACAAATTCATACGCCTTGATCATCATGGAATCATGGAATGGTTTGGGTGTGAAGGAAACTTAAAGCTCATGTTGTTCCATGAGGAGGGACACCTTCCTCTATCCCAGGTTGCTCCAAGCCCTGTCCAGACTGGCCTTGGAAACTTCCAAGGATCCAGGGGCAGCCACAGCTTCTCTGGGCACCCCGAGCTTCTCACCACCCTCAGAGGGAACAATTTCTTCCCAATATCCCATCTAAGGATCTGGTCAGTGTTTTCAGAGCAGGCTGTGCCACGCAGAGTCAGCAAAAACAGACACAGAAAGGTTTTCTCAGGTCCCACCAGTGTCTTTCAGTCAGGGGTATAAGCAGGGAACTGAACTCTTGAGTGTCTCAAGATGTCCCATCTGGAATGTGTTTTTCTTGGCATAACTTATCCATGGGGAGAACAGGATCTTCCCTGGCAATGCCCTAACTGCTGGAATATCCAGTCCTGGCCCTACACCATTGGATAGTTTGATGACAGAGAACCAGTGCAAGTACCTATGGATTAGTGCCCTTTCCTGTAACACAGAAAATACAGGTTCAAGCTCCATATGGAGCTCTTTTAACAAGGGCATTCTTGCAGTGAGGAGAGAGGGTCTAACTGCCCAAAAGGCAAGAGGTTCCTTCCTCCTGCTGCACAAATTTGTGCAAGGAACAGGCTGGCACCTTCTGCATGCACCCTCTGGATCAATCCCCAGAGCTGAGCAGGCAGGGGCACGCTCAGCTGGTGGATCCCAGCAGGGCTTAGGAGTGAGTAAGCTCCTCATTGATCATCACTGCTGAGAATCAGGCAGCTCCAAACATGTCCTGAAATGGAGAAATTTGTGTGTGGTGAGGACTGGACTGAAGGGAATAAAGAGCCACCGGTGCATCTAGGGGTAGGTGGTGGCAAACTATTCCATTTGGGAATTAAGTACTCCAAAGGTTTGCAGCACTGAAATCCCAGGAGAGATGAATAGCACAGGGCCCTTGTTAAGCTCAGGGAACCCAGAACACCAATTTTTTGAAGAGTCAGACTCATTAATTTTCTTCATCCCTAATGAAACAGAAGCAATGTGCTCAGCAGAACTGGGCATTGTCCTCTGCTCCTTGGTGACCAGGGACAGGACCCAGGGAATGGCTGGAGCTGTGCCAGCGAGGGTTAGGTTGGATATCAAGAAAAAGTTCTTCCCCAGAGGGTACTGGGGCACTGAACAAGGCTGCCAGAGCTCCAGGAGTGTTTTTTGAAAACGTTCTCAGGGATGCACAGGCTGGGATTGTTGGGGTGTCTGTGCAGGGCCAGGAGCTGGACTGGATGATCCTTGTGGGTCCCTTCCAGCTCAGGATATTCTGTGATTCTACAACTTTCCTGTGAAGAGGAGGCGAGAAAAGCCACTACAAAGACAATGGAAATCTCATCTAAAGACTAAGGAATTGCCTCCCAGTCTGGGGAAGCTGGGTGAATGTTGAAGGGTGATGAACTGAAGCTTCACCAGCCCTCCTGGAGACCCTGTCACTCTGCTGGAGTAGTGGACACAGCAGGAAAAGAGCAGAGCAATCCTCATCCTCACCAGCTGTAAGGGCAGGTGTAACCTCAGGTCTATACAAACCCCTGCAGTCCTTGGACACCCGTGCCAACATTCCATCACTTCCTTGCCTCCATAAATAGGTGCAGCTCTCCCATTCCATTCGGGACTCCCCTCAGCACCAAAAGCTGCGATTCAATTTACCAGGGACGAAGGGATTTGGATTAAACTGGTGCCACATGTACAAGTGAGAACTGTTTTTTTACAGATGCAATGCACAGCAGACTCCCCTGAATATTTGTCCAAACTCCACTGGCAGGATGGGTTTGCCCTCTGCATGTGGCAGCTCAGGAACCAGAAAGCATCCCAAGTGGCACTTGCTGCCTGTGCAAGGACAGGAGAGTCACCCTGCTCCCTGTAAGGGGTGTTTAACAGGAAATTCTGCAGATGCCCATAAACTGGAGCTCTCTGTAAAGCGAGGTGAACCCTGCCCTGAGCATCAAGGAGAGAAAGGATCAAGTCACAGAATCCCAAAATGGTTTGGGTAGTAAGGGACCTTAAAGATCATCCAGTCCCACCCCCTGTCAGGAGCAGAGACACTTCCACTATCCCAGGTTGCTCCAAGCACTGTCCAACCTGGCCTTGGACACTTCCAGGGATGGGGCAGGCACAGCTTCTCTGGGCAGGTACTCACAAAGTGAGTCAGATACTCACTGAGGGAGAAATTTCACCTTTACTGAGTGGTGCATCCCATTAGTGCATCCCATAGTTCATCCCAGAACACTGGCAGAGAGTTGTATTTTTTCAGGAATGGTATTACAGCTGCAGTAACACCCAGACATGGGGGAAAAAAACAGAATTCCAAGCATAAAATATAAAGTTCAGCCACTGGAGTGAGTTCCCTGCTGCTTTTATCTTTTCCAGGAAAAAGGTGTTGCATTTGGATCCACATCTTCCAGGTGGGGGAACATAGCAAAAGACCACCCTGCCTCCACGTTTGCAGTCCCTTCCTCCTCTGTGAGATCTCTGTGGAGACTTTCCTCAATGCCTAAAGAGAGGAAAGATAAAACCCCACAACGTGGGACAGAAGAGAAATCAGGCAATTGGACTGAGACATCACTGAAATAATCCCTGTGATTATCTATAATAGTCATATGGAGATGTATTAATGATGACAATCCCAAGAAGCCCAGCAATTTAGGAAGGTTGGAGTGGGACTTTTTACAAGATCGTGCAGTGACAGGACAAGAGAGAATGACTTTAAGCTGACAGAGGGCAGAGATGGATGGGATATTGGGAAGGAATTGTTCCCTGTGAGGGTGGGGAGGCCCTGGCACAGGGTGCCCAGAGAAGCTGTGGCTGCCCCTGGATCCCTGGAAGTGTCCAAGGCCAGGGTGGACAGGGCTTGGAGCAGCCTGGGATGGTGGAAGGTGTCCCTGCCATGGCAAGGGGTAGGAACTGGATGGTCTTGAAGGTTCTTCCAAACGAAACCATTCCATTATTCTGTGATCTTGGAAGAACTGAGTACACTGAGCGTGAGCAGGTAATGACAGATTGTGCCCCAACCCTTCAGAAATCACAGAATGACAGACTGAGACAGGGAAATGGGTTACATGGGCTACAGAAAAGTGTAAAAAGATCAAAAAAGAGAGGGTGACAAGACAGCAAAATTGACACGAAGGGAAGAGCTCCACCACTACAGAGAGCAGAGTAAATAGATCAGGTGTGCCAGAAATAAGTGAAACTACCACATCATCATCCAGTTCCTCTCTCTACCCTGAAAAACAGTTTCTGCCTGTCTCTTCTTGTCCAGGCAAGTTTTAAAACCTCCTGAGGTTGGGTTTAAAGAGTGTGATGTGTGTTTTCTTGCCTTATTCGTGCCTGCAGTTCTCCAGGGAACTGCAGAAATAAACACAGGTGGACAAAGCACAGGAATACCGCAGCAGAAAAGATGGAAGAAGGAGCAGGGCAAAGGGAGGAAGCAGCAATGCAAAAAGGCAGCTGGGAATAGCTGAGGATCAGCTGTAAGAGGAAGGCTTCAGTTTGATATATGATGCCAGAGGCGTTATTAATGATTTGCTGGTTTTTACCTTTAAAAACTTGGGGTGGATTATTTATTATGTCACCACAGAGCTGGTATGATCTATGAAAGGGGTGATAATATGTACCTGTTCCTGGCCTCTCAGATTCACTGTGTTTTTACAGCCTTTAATTAGGATTTAATTCTGCACTCCTGACACAGAGGAAGAGTTTGTGGTGTATACTCACAGAAAATAAAAGAAAAACACTCCCCCCCTAGCTTAAAGTATCCCATTTGACCATGAATGAACAGCTCTGTTGAGAGTCATCACAGCATTTTCACAGGTCAAAGGATTTCTTTTCCTCTGAAAATAATGAATAACCCAGGGAAACCCAACTGGACTAGAAATATTGCTAAAGCCCTTCCTTCAGGGAAGTCAGCCAGGAAAGCAGTGGGCATTAGCTCACTCTGAGTGGTAATCTCTGCAGCAGGGCTGGTGTTCTGCATTTGGGATAAAGTGCCTGTGATTTGGGTCCAGAATCATCATTTGAGGCTGGGGAAAGGCAGGAGCTGCATATCCAACCCAGCCAACATCCTCACATCCTTGGCATGCACAGGCAGAACTGCAGATAGCCCATAGTTACCAGTCTCAAATCCTTCTTCTTTCTCCTCTTCTCTTCTCTTCTCTTCTCTTCTCTCCTCTCCTCTCCTCTCCTCTTCTCTTCTCTCCTCGAGTCTCCTCATGGACTCATCCATGAGCTGGTCCCCAGAAGGGTGACAATGGCCTTTCCAAAGCCCAAATCCCTCTTGGCCCCTGTCTCCTGTCCTCAAAGGTCAAGGCTGTGCCCACACTGCAGACTCTGGCCATCCTCTGGAGGATCCAAAGAGATTGTGCTGGGCATGGCATAGCCTGGCAGTGAGTCAGCCCAAAATGACAAGGGAGGAGAGGAAAGGTGATGGGTGGCAAGAAATGGGGTGAGTGAACTGTCAGAGAAGAGCAGCTCAGCACAGTCACACCCAAGGGAGAGCTGCTCCTGGAGAAGGTCAGTGCAGAGGAGGTGGGTGTGAAGTGCTCCTCCCAAAGCTCCAGGATGGAGAGCGCCTGGATCACTCCGGCACTGAGGTCTGGGGTGAGTTTTGAAGCTGTATGATTGAGAAAACCAGATTTTCCTGCTCCCTTGGTTCTCTGCACACAGTGAGAAATCCCATAAGCACTGCACCAGGCTGAACTTGCCTTTGGGCAGGAGAAGGCTCCAAATTTGCAGGTTGAATGTAGCCATGGACCTCAGAGGTTGTTTTATTACATTCCTGTTCTCCTCCGTGAGCAGAGCACCAATTCCTGGTGGTTTGGAGAAGAACAGTAATAAAACAATCAGAAAAACCATTCTGAATAGTGGGAAAATGCACTTTTTATCCTGCTCCTGGCCTGATTCTTCCCCTGAGTGTTTTTGTTGGTAGAGAGCTTCAATGTGGGACTGAGGATGGGGGTGTTCATTCAATAAGTACCATGGGTGCTTGCAATGGGCATTTTCCTGCCCAGGGGCACCCAGGCTCCTTAACTGCACCTGCCTGGGATTTGGATGGGATTTGGGTGGGAGCTGGGTGTTGGGGAGGTCAGGAGCTGACTTATCTGTGGCTGTCTCGTGGTGATGATGGCAAGTTTCTAACAGAGGTAGAATCAAAAAATCCTGAAATGGTTTGGGTTGGAAAGGACCTTAAAGCTCATGTCATTCCACCCTCCATGGGCAGGGACACCTCCCACTATCCCAGATTGCTCCAAGCCCTGTCCAGCCTGGCCTTGGCCACTTCCAGCCATGGAAGACCACTGTTTCTTGTGTGATTTTATAGATTTAGTCCTCAGGACATGGTTTGTTCTCATCATTCCTGCACCAGTGGGATGTGACCTGCAAATCCTCACTCTGGACTATCCCAGGATGAGGCTATGAAGAAAGAGGAAAAGGGATGGCCCAGGTGTCCCAGACTCATCCACGGTGGTCTTTTAGCAGGAAAGTGGAGATACAGACAGCAAAATGTGAGGAATAAAGCTCAGGACAGAGTTAACATGAGCTGTGGGATGAGCAGAGCCACCAGTAATTCAAGATGTTCATTATTATTTTGATTAAACTGCAAAGAGGCATTAAGGGATCATGGATGTGATGTGACTTTTCCACAACCACGTCAAGCACAAGCCAATTCCTGTCTTCCAAGCTACCTTCCCACCTTTTCCCATCCTGTCTGCAAGTAGAGCCCAAAAAAGTATCAGCCCAAAAACCCTGCTGCTGCCAGTCAGGGAAAAAAAAAATTAAGAAAGGACCATCTGAAAAATCCAGTGGTCCTTGAGGTCTCCACATACCCTGGTGGTAAGACTTTAACATAAACTGATGTTAAAACAGAAATAAGACATGGTCCCTGCTTAATTTAAAGCAAACATTTGCCATTAAAACCTGTTTCAGTTATTAAAATTAATTACATAAAAGAGTAGCAGCCTGAATTAACTTTCAGTTGAACCATTTACCCAAGCTGAGAAACTCTGAGGCTCATTTTTCAGTTTCAGTCTTGCTGGGGATGATATAAAACTCCCCATAACCTCTGTGGCCTGAAAGAAGCCACACTCAGTCAATACCCCCTCAGAATGACAGGTCCCAAATCCCACTGCAAGCCGTGATGGATTGTCCTGGGGTGATATTCCATACATCTCCTGCTTGCAGAGGGGAGCTGACAGGAATAATTGGTGTCACTTTTGCTGGGGCCGTGCCAAATGCTGACAAAACAGTTCCTAATCAGAAGTGCTGGGGTTTGTGAGCTGGACAACAGGGAGGTGTCACTGTGGCAGTGAGCTCGAGGGGTCTCAGCTGGCTGGGACAGAGTGGCCTCTTGGCTGGTGCAAGAGCTCGGTGGTGTGACAAAGGTTGGTGGCAACGGCTTGGCAAGAGCTCTACAAACATGGAAACCCAGCTCAGGAGTTCAGGAGAAAAGGCATCAGCCCCTTTTTGTGCAAGTCAGCTCTTAATCCTCCCTTGGAAGACCCACAGGATGCTGCCAGGCAGGATGGGGAAACATTCTTTGGTGCCGTACAGAGCTGTATATGCTTTCAACCCTGAAAATCTGATTATTTCTGCAGTCTCTCAGTAGTGACAAGGATTAGTGACTTTCTAAACATCCCAAAGGGAGTCTGGATCCAGGGCCTGACCCTGTTTTCCCACAAAACTCCTCCTGCACCACAGTTCCCACCACCTTGTTGCAGCCACTGTCCCCCACCTGATTTTCATGGACAGCAGGCTGTGCGCCCAGCCCTGACTCAGCCCCCAAAACACAGCAGGGACAGGGAGCTATTCCCTGGGTAATGGATCCATCCTGGATCCTGGGATAAATCAAAGTTACCTCCACTAAGCCGGGGGTGTGACTGATACCACAGGACAAGGCTCACAGAAGAGTTTCAGGCTCTAAGAGGGATTCACCCAGTAAAAACACACCCATTTCCACCCTTAAGAACTTGGATTTGGACACACATGAATAGGGGGAGGGTTTTTTTCCACGTCCCCAGGGCTTTTAAAGGCTGCTTAATTGTCCTGCTCCTCTCCCACTTTTCCTTTGCCGCATTGTTAGCCTTATCGACAATTCCCATGCTAGAGCACCACGCAGGAAAATAATTCCACACCTGGCACTGGGCTCGTATCCTGTCTGCAGGGGCCACAGGGCGAACAATCGGGTCTGCGCCTCCCGTGTGGCACCGAGCGTGGAGCGGGGAAGGAAACCCGGGGCAGCGGCACAATTGGCGGGGAAGCATCGGCCGCGCTCCGGGCGGGAGTTCTGGCCGCTGTTGGATTCGCTGTTGGAGTTGGCGCTGGGATTTAGGGACACGCGTGCGTTGGACGCCCTCTGCTGCTGATAAATGTGAGTTTATCGCGCTTCTCCTAAAGGATGGAATTCCAGGCCAGACCCAAGGTCACAGAATCACAGTCATAGAAACATGGGATCACAGAGCCACAGAAACGTGGAGTCATTGAACGGTAGAATCATAGAACCATGGAATCCGGAAATCCCACAATCCCAGAACCATGATTATCACGGAATCATGATATCATGGAATCATCATGGAATCATAGAGCCAGGAAATCCCACAATCAAAGAAGCATGATTATTACGGAATCATGATATCATGGAATCATGGAATCATAGAGCCAGGAAATCCCACAATCACAGAACCATGACATCATGGAATCATGGAATCATGATGTCATGGAATAACGGAATCGTAGAGCCAGGACAACATAGAATCATAGAGCAATGACATCATAGAATCATGGAATCATAGAATCATGGAACCATACAGCCATGACATCATAGAATCACAGAGCAATGACATCATGGAATCATATATCAATGACATCATAGAACCATGATATCATGGAATCATGGAATCATGAAATCATGGAATCATAGATCCATGACATCACAGAATCATGGAATCATAGAACCAGGGAATCACAGAGCCATGATATCATAGAATCATAGAGCCATGACATCACAGAACCATGGAATCATGGGACCACAGAATCACAGAACCATGATACCATGGAATCATGGAATCGTAGAATCACGGAATTATGAAATCACAGAATCATAGAACCATGATATCATGGAATCACGGAGTCATAAAATCATAGATCTATGACATCACAGAATCATGGAATCTTAGAACCATGGAATCACAGAATCATGGAATCAGAGCCATGACATCACAAAATCATAGAACCATGACATCACAAAATCATGGAATCTTAGAACCATGGAATCACAGAATCATGGAATCATGGAATAAGAGCCATGACATCACAAAATCATAGAACCATGACATCACAAAATAATAGAACCATGATATCATGCAATCATGCAATCATGGAATCATGGAATCATAAAATCATGGAACCATAGAGCCATGACATCAGAGAATCATGGAATCATAGAACCAGGGAATCACAGAGCCATGGTATCATAGAATCATAGAGCCATGACATCACAGAACCATGGAATCATGGGACCACAGAATCACAGAACCATGATACCATGGAATCATGGAATCGTAGAATCACGGAATTATGAAATCACAGAATCATAGAACCATGATATCATGGAATCACGGAGTCATAAAATCATAGATCTATGACATCACAGAATCATGGAATCTTAGAACCATGGAATCACAGAATCATGGAATCAGAGCCATGACATCACAAAATCATAGAACCATGACATCACAAAATAATAGAACCATGATATCATGCAATCATGCAATCATGGAATCATGGAATCATAAAATCATGGAACCATAGAGCCATGACATCAGAGAATCATGGAATCATAGAACCAGGGAATCACAGAGCCATGGTATCATAGAATCATAGAGCCATGACACCACAGAACCATGGAATCATGGACTCATAAATTCATCATAGAACCATAGAATCACAGAATCACAGAGTCACGGAATCATGGAATAACGGAATGACAGAATGGTTTGGGTTGGAAGAGACCTTAAAAATCATCTCATTCCAAGCCCCTGCCATGGACAGCCCTGTTTTTACATGAGCATAAAATAATAACAACAATATGGAATGGAAGGGCCTTGTAGGCCATGCCCTACCCCCAAAACAAAATCATTTTTGCTTGAATTCTGATTGTTGCAACTTTTTGCATCTTCTTCTTAAACCTTCTTTTGAATGATATTTTTTCCCTGCTCCATTCTGCTCCTCCACCAGTTTAACAAAAGAGCCAGTTGACCTCCAGTGCTACATCCCATTAGTACGAATGCAGCCATTGGCTCTGAATTCCTCAGTAGCTCATCCAAAATTTCTCTTAGCCCGGAGAAGCTGTGCCTGCCCCACCCCTGGAAGTGTTCAAGGCCAGGTTGGACAGGGCTTGGAGCAACCTGGGATAGTGGAAGGTGTCCCTGCCATGGCAGGGGAGTGGAATGGGATGAGTCTTAAGGTCCCTTCTAACCCAAACCACTCCAGGATTCTATGATTGAGGTCCCCACAACCATCACCCCAATATCTCACAGAGCTCCTGAAATTCTGAAAAGTCTGGCTCAGCTTTGTGTCCCAGGATCACGACTTTCCCCATCCCTGATTGGCACAGCTGAAGTTGAAGACACAGACCTGACCTTTCAGGATTAATCTTCTTCCAAAACCTCCCCATTTCCATTGACTTGCCCACCTTTTCTGACAAGATCTCCACACTGGGCTGGCAGCCTCCTGAGGTTACCTGATCACTGGAGAGGGCGAAGATGCTCTTTAAAAGGTGTATTTTGCTTTGGGAAAAGGCTTAGAATTACCTGATTTAATAATTGTGGCTGTGCCACAGGGATTTTATGCAGGCTGAAATATGTTTGGTGATCTATGCAGACAGAAAACAGCCTGCATTTTCTATTGGTATCAAGATTTGTTAATTGGAGCTTTTAAGAAAACCCTTTCTCAGTTCAATCCCTTTTTCTCTCCAACTGTGCTGTGATCCTACAGCCCAGGGAGCAACCTGAGGGAGCACGTGTCTGAGAGAAAGTGCCTTGTGGGGTCTCATGGGAACACACACCTTATGGATTTCTGCAGTCCTGGAGTCAGAAACAGCACCCAGGCTGTGATCTGACTGAGCTTTGAAGGCACACTGACCCTGTTTCAACACCTTGGCATCCCAGAAAAACCCTTAGGGAACCGAACACCCAGTGTTCAAAGTTTAGGTGCCCACTCTGAAATCATTTTAGTGTTGTAGAAAAACTTCATCCTCACCTGTGTGTTGATAAAAGCAGTCAGGAGGATTAGGGAAGGTTTAGGTTCAAATTCCTCATCCTAGGGGTGCTTCAGACCAACACTTGTTACTTGCACCAAGGTGTAATGGACCTTAGGATGAGCCAGGCTGTGATCAGGGCTCCTTTACTCCACATTTGCCCACCCTTTGGGCCTTTCAGAGCCACTGTCCCTCGGTGAGCTCCTGTGTAGGAGCTTTGTTAGTGCCTTGCTCCAACAAACAGCCAAGGTACCTGTAAGGAGTAGGATTCCATTCAGGATTCTCAGCTGCTTAGGACCTCTTCCCACCCAAATTCTGTTCCGGACTCCAACATGATTCAGACCTCTTCTCCCTCAAATTTCCATACCTTGTGCCCACCCTGCCCAGCTGTGCCTCCCCTGCAAAGGGTGTCCTCTGTTTTACACCCCCAGCCAGCTCACACAGGGGACTTACAGCTCCCAGACCCCTCCCTTGTGGGGTTTGATTTTCAGGGAACCCAGGGGACTTCAGATCACTTTTTTTCCCCCCAGTGAGAGGAGGCAGACAGAATTTTCCAGTAAGGAATCTGAATGAGGCCCCCATGCCCAGAGGGAGATGGATGCCTCCTTCATCTCCCAGGGATGAAGGCATTTCCAAGCTGTGTCCCACGATGCTCCGTGGTGGTGACAAACCCGTTCCCATCCCTCTCTGTCCCGGGTCCCACCTGCACCCAGACGTGGCAGCGCTCCAGGCTCCCAAGCACTGATGAAAGTGTGGAGATTTACTTCTGGCGTTGGGAAATATTTCATCTTGACAAAACAACAGCCGTATTTCCTGTATCTGTACACAAAAGAAATAACAGGCAAATGTGTATCGAGTGGATTTATCTACACAGGATTTTGCCTTACAAGGAACAATGGGAACTCGAATCCATGCGGTTGCCCAACCACGGCAGAGTGTTTGGACCATTTTTTTCAGTGGGGTTTTTTGTTTTTTTTTTTTTTTGGGAAAATATTGTGCATAGGGGAGTTCCTTAACACAGCAAGACAGCAGGCAGCTTCCTGTTATGAAAACAGTCAACAACCTGACATTCAGCAATCTGACATTCCCCGCACCCAACGTGATAAACAGGGCTGATAACGATCTGCCACAATAGGTACAATAGCACCCCCCATAAAGGAATAGGACGTGGACGGAGCCTCAAGACACAAATATCCCAAGGCATCTCTTCCAGCTTCTTTTATACAGTAGATAATCTCATCCTGCTTTCCATATTTTCCCAACATTGATTCATTTCCCCTCAGGCAGGGGTCAAAGTGGGAGCTGGGTGTTTGACACCACTTTCTCGCAGGTCTTTGTAGTTCAGAGGCAATGGGTTGGGATCTGAAAACTGTTTACTGGGTTTCCCTTCCTCCTGCCATTCATGATCCCTGCATTTCAATGCCACAGCTGCTGGAGTCCTCTAGCTTGTCCCCAGAGTCACCTCCTCGATCTGAATTAAATCCCAGAAGCAAAACAAAAAATAGTGGGAACCTCTTCCCCCTTCAATGACCCTGATAATGGATGCTGGAGCTGCCTTTTTTCCTCCCTGATTCCCTATGGCCTCCACCACAGTGGTGCTCTGAGTTTCTCTGCTAAAGCTGCAGAAGGAATATCAGACAATATTAATTTCCCACCAAGTAAGTGTTGGATGAACTTTTCCTCCATCTGAAAGTGACTGCAAAATAAAAGAGGATCTCATTCACTGCTACTCAGCTCCTATGCTGCCCAGAGAAGCTGTGGCTGCCCCTGGATCCCTAGAAATGTCCAAGGCCAGGCTGGACAGGGCTTGGAACAACCTGGGACAGTGGAAGATGTCCCTGCCCATAGCAGGGAAGTGGGAACTGAATGAGTTTTCAGGTCCTTTCCAACCCAAAACATTCTGGAATTCTACGTTTCCTATATTTATTTTAAAAGGGCTTTGGCCATTTTCCAGCCCCTCCACAAACTCCAGTGAGGTTTAGTGGAGCATCTCCTTACTCTCCCCCACAGAGTGCAATTTCTTTTCTACATCCTATAGGAAAATTACAAAGACTCAGCTGCTGTGTACTAAGAGCCTTTGGGTACCTCCCAGGCAGCAGAAACAGGAGGGACACAGCCTAATCCTCATCTTTTGCTCTCAAAGAAAGGACAATCTCTCCCTGGCTGGCAGGAGCCTTTGTGGAGGGGAGGATATGATCTGTAACACGGAAAATTTCGAAGCACTCCTAGGAGGCACAAATCAGTCCCACCGGCCCTCGATTCCGCTGCTCGCTCACAAAGAATCTCCTTTGAAGCTTCCTTTGAAGGCAGCATTCCCATCCAGGCTCCAGCAGGAGATGGGAGTGAGGGCAGGCCTCATTCCCTGCAAACTGAGCACAGGAGGATGGTGTCCCACACGCAATACCTGGCCAAAGGTGGCATTTATGATTTAGCACAGAATTTGTTGCTTTTAAAGGCGCTTGAGTTCTTCCTCCCATGCTTTGTTACAATGAGGTATCTCAGGCTGGTCTTGCAGGAGGTTTGGGGACAAGGCCATCAGCCACACAGAGCTGTCCTGGTGCTCCCAGACATCTGAGGAATTCCTCTGAGATGGGGGTGCACAAGCTTCACCTCCCTCGAGCTCTGGTGCCTGCCAAGGGAAGCAAGGACGTGGCTCCCTTTGAAAGCACAGCTGGAGGAGGCCCTTGTTCAGCAGGCTGTTGTTCCCATGAGGATGCTGAAGCACCTTTGTCACTTTACCACGAGGCCACTGCCTGGGGAGCTGGGCCCTGAGGTCAGGGCATAATTCTTTGTGGCCAGGAGTCTCCTGGGTTGTGGTTCTGCCACTCTGACATACCTGGCTGCTGGCTCAAGTCTCACTCAGTGAACAGGCACCAGTTTTTCCCTTGATTTCATGGCCCTAATTCCTTTCTGCACCACCCCATCCATGAAAAAGGACAGGTGGTAGTCAAACCACCAATCCTGGGGAGGTTTATGATGGATATTAGGAAAAGATTCTTCTCCCAGAGGGTGATCAGGGACTGAACAGGCTCCTCGGGGAATGATCACATTCCCAAGGCTGACAGAGCTCCAGGAGTTTGGACAATGCTCTCAGGCATGGGGTGGGATTGCTGGGGTGTCTGTGCAGGGCCAGTAGTTGGATTTGATGGTGGGTCTCTTGCAACTCTGGATATTTTAGTCTAGTCCAGTCTAGAAAATAGCTGGGTGTTCAACCCAAATTACAAAGCATTAGGTGACATCTGGAACTGTTTGTGTCACCTATGAAGATCCGTCAAGAACACTCAGAAAAACCACCCTAAAAGCTAAAGAGAGGAGGAGAAAAATCAGTCCCACCTGGTCAGAGAAGGCCCTGCTGTGCAGCAAAGTCTTTGTGTGTGGCCAAGACTGGGAGGGAAGGAGCTGTGCTACCTCAGGTCACGGTGACACCGTGTCTGGCACCACTTGGAAATCACAAGGACCAACATCTTGACCCTGGGGCAGCACTTGAAAGCACCCCTAGCTAAAACCTTGCAGGAGAAGAAATGTGGAGAGCATCAAGGGCAGTGAGAGCTGCACTGGGGATCTGGGAACCGGAGCACGTTTTCCTCACGGGGAAATGTCACTGCCATGCAAACTTGCTCATTAAAATGGGCTCATGCTCATTATAAACGGGCTCTATCTCCACCAGCCAGTGCCAGGACTTGCTCCAAGCTGTATCCCTGTGGAAGTTGCCCTTTAACCCATGGGACAGGGGTCCCACACAAGATTCCCAGCTGGTCACTGGTCCGTGCTGCTGCCTGAGCCATTCCTGGGCTTGCTGGGCTGGGCTGGGCCCAACCCACCTCAAGGAATGCTCAATCAATCCAGCAGTGGGGATGAAGGAATTCCTGTCTGGGGTAATTTACTGGTGTGATGTGGCCCTCGAGCCCTCCGTGACCTCGTTTGGTCACAGTATCTGATTTATGCCACCGTTAATTGCCATAATTCACTATTTCCGCTGCAGTAACGGCGAGCAGCCTCAGGCTGGAGAAGAAATGCTGGTGCTGGGTGCTGCTCAAAAGCAGAGCAGGCCATTTCTGCTCTTAAAAGGGTCTGCAAATCAAATATAACGTGTGAGAAGGAGAACCAGCACCCACAGGGGCAGGGGAAGGTGGCTGCAGTGGCAACTCACAGCCCTGTGATCTCCTGAGAGGGTGGGAAAGGGCTTTTAAAGCCAAAAATTAGACTTTTAAGGACAGATCAGAAGGAGAATCTTGTGTGCCTGCACAGAAAGGTCCTTGCCCTCCCAGGGCACAGAGTATTTGTTAGAGAGCAGCCAGTGCTCCCTCCCAGGCACCCACCCCAGAGCAGGTGGGTGCAAAACCTTCCCAGGCCACTCAGGGATTGGGTCATACCCTCATTTCACAGGTGCAAAATGACCCCAAAGCAAACATTCTGGTGCACGAGTGGCTCATGTGTTGCACTTGGCTTGTTTGCAAACCCTTCAGCTCTCATGTGCTCTGTACCTGGGGGATGTTGAGCTGAGCAGCTGTGTTTGAGCAGCAAACTCCCCAGTACCTCCTGGGCCCTCATCACTGCCTCCAAATGGGCTCAGGATCAACCCCAAAAGTTGCTCTTCCAGCAGCCAAAGGGACTTTCCCTCTCCCTTCCCATTTGAAAGGGGAAAAACTTCCCTCAGCTTCTGTATGCACCGAAGTGGCCACTGCATCATTTATAGGTGGGTAATGCTGGTTTAGGAGGGATTACAGTAATTTTTTACATTTTTTCTTTCATAGCTGAGCTCCATGGAGAGCCTCACTCACCTCCTTTGCTCCTCGTTCCTTGAGAGGCATTTTTTGTTAACACAGAGCAGGCAGGATTTGCCCTTGTGCCCCGTCCAAGAAAAAGAGAGAAAAATAACCCCAAACAATTGCAAAGCTTTCATTTGAGAAATTAATCCGCAAGGGAGCAAGGTTAAAAATAAAGTTCTTTGGCCAGGGCCTTTATAAGCTCCAGCCATATTCTCTGGAATATAATTCATAAGCACAATATGTTTTTTTGTTGTGAATGAGTGTGAAGTACCAGAAAAGGAAAGAGGAAACCCCTAATGTAGTCCTGAATAGACCTGTGAAAAAGGATAATAAAACTTGTCCTGGATTTCCTTTAGCAGCAGGTGCTTCCTTTGGGGTTTCTATTCATTCAGACTTTGGGCAGACACAGCCTGCCAATTTTTTTCTTTTTTAACTTTTTGTAAACATAGCACTCTGTTGATCTGAATGAAGGTGGATTTGTCTTCTTGGCCACTGTCAAGCTCATGGGCTCACAAGGTCAGTGGCAAAGCTTCTCCAAGCTTTTGGGGTGAGTCCCCTTCCAGACCTGACAGGTAGGAGGGTGCTACCTCAGGTCAGGAGGTTTCTGTAAGAATCCAAGGCTGGAAGGGCCCAAATTTCCATTTTAAATAGGCCATCCCATCATTCCTGGTGAGACACCCACGCTTGCCCATCCACAGCGAGACACCAGCAGGGAAATGCAGCTCCTCAGCCTCCCAAGGCTCATTTCTGGGGAAAAAACTGAGGATATTGAGCACTGATTGATGTCTACAAAACCTTTAACCGGGGGATTAAATTGCACAGCATGTGAAGGCCTACATTGTCCAGACTCTTTAGCTTTCAACATCTCCCTGGACAACAGCAGGAAAACCCAACTTCTCCCTGTCAAACACAGCCTGGCTTCCCTCTCAAGCCCTTTACCCAGCCAGAGACAGCACCACAAACTCCTCCATTCATGGAATCCTAGAGTGGTTTGTGTTGGGAAGGGACCTTACAGCTCATCTTGTTGTGTACACAGACAGAAAAAGGCAGTTTGCTCCAAGGAGCTGAAAATCTGAATTCACCTCTCCTAAAATTGCTGAAACAGTCGACACTTACATGAGGAAAATACTGAATATATTACAATATATCACAATACATTACAAATCTTCTTCTCTGCCTAAAGGAAGGAGGGATTGGAACAAGAGGATCCTTGGGGTACCTTCCAACCCAAACCATTCTGCACAAACTGTCAGAACTGCTGGCTTTTACGTGCCTTTACTGAATATATATTATTTTCTGTAGCTGCTTTGTCTTGCCAAACATCCCCACTGCCTGCTCCAGCTCACTCCTACTGAGGAAAACACAAACAGCTCATCCCAACCCCTATTTTTAACATTCCAAACCTGGCACAGATTTGTACCAGCCCTGGTAACAATGGCATGCAACACCTGTCAGTGACTGCATTTGCCCAGGGATTCACTCTGTTCCATGCTGAGTGTGTTTAATAATTCCTGCAAACAATGGGAAAAATAAACTTTTTTTTGTTGTGGTTGTTTTGCTCAGCTCTCACTCAAGCCAACACCACTGCCCAAATTGGACATGTGGGGCCTGCAGAGGCTGGTGGTTGTTTCCTAGACTTGAGGCCTCTTTCCCTCAAAAAAGATGTTGTCAGCAGCTCTGAGCTCAGAGAGGGCATTTTCCACTTGTATGGAAGGAAGGAAGAGGAAGAATGAGCAGGAAAGGGGCAGTGCCGTGCAGGGCTCCGAAGGCAAAGGATGATGAATTTGAACTTCAGGCAGGGGAGGGCAGACAGATCTTCTGAGAAAGATCTGAGAGAAAGGATGAGGGATGTGTGGAGTGCATGGCCAAGGTTGGAATAGCAAGGGAATACAGGAGCCAGTGAGGTGTGAGCTGTTGACCAGAGGGGCTGTAACCATCTGCAGCTTTGTCCTGGAGCAGTGTGGANTGGGACAAGGGACAGGAACAGGGAATGGCTTCCCACTGCCAGAGGGCAGGGATGGATGGGATATTGGGAAGGAATTGCTGGCTGTGAGGGTGGTGAGGCCCTGGCACAGGGTGCCCAGAAAAGCTGTGGCTGTCCCTGGATCCCTGGAAGTGCCCAAGGCCAGGCTGGACAGGGCTTGGAGCAGCCTGGGACAGTAGGAGTTGTCCCTGCCCATGGAATGGGGTGGAACTGGGTGATGATTTGATTTTTCTATGCCTTAATCCAGCCCCGCCATCCCAGCACAAAATTCACCTCCCCAGATCTTATGTCTCCTTCATCATTTCCCATCTCTGCACCAGCCACTATCCCCAGAGCAGGACCCCAAACTCAGCAGCCAACCTCTCCCTCCCATGTCCCCTTGTCTCCATCACGGCCCCAGTGGTGCCAGTCTGACCACAACCACTCTGAGTCTCAGCCAGCACCACCAGAACACACCCCAGGCGGAATTTATCACACAAGAGTTATCAACTGAGGTATCTCAGCCCTCCTGAAACAGCAGAAAATCCACCCCAGGGCTGTACTCGAGCACCTTGTGCAGCACAGCTGGGGACAGGTGATGCTGGGGGACATCCCAGCCATGGTGGACCTCCAAAATCAGGAGCCTTCCCTTCACATGGGCTGCTGGAGACCATTCCTGCATGAAAAACAAAGTTTTTTCAGGTCATTTTACCTATTCCCAGGGTTCAGCAAAGCTTCTTGCAGCCCAACCTTGTTACAGATATGATTCACACAATGATATTTCAATCACTTCCCATGGGAGACTCTTTCCAACAATGCAGATTTCTTGGCAGGAGAAGAATTCCCAGGGACTGAGCTGAAGTTTTCCTTCACCCTTGCAGCGCATCCTCTCAAACAGCTTCAAAATGAGAATTTCCCTCCCTTTTCATTGCCCTGCTGAGGAGCCACATCATTCCCCAAGGGCAGGTTCCAATCCCAGGGAAAAACTGGGTTGAAAATCCAAAAAATCAGACCTACAGTGATCCTAATCCAGTTCGGACAAACCCACTGGAGAAAAAATATGGCAGGTTCTCCACAACTGACAGGAGGGTGGAGCCAGGTTAGGGTCACTGTCTTGTCCCAGTGGACAAGTGATGAGACAAGAAAAAACAGCCTTGAGTTGCACCAGGGGAGGTTTAGACTGGTTATTAGGAGTAATCCAGGGAAGTGTTGGAATCACCATACATGGAGGGGTTTAAATCATGTGGATGTGGCACTTGGGGACATAGGTTAGTGGTGCCCTTGGCTCTGCTGGGGAATGGCTGGACTCAATAAATTAAATAAATTAAGTTGGACTCAATAAATTAAATAAATTAAATTAAATAAATTTTTCAACCTAGAGGATTCCATTTTTTGTCCTTTTCATAATTTCCCAGCTCAGAGGTTTTTTTTTTTTTGGACCAGGAGAATCCCAGTGACACACCCCAGGTCTATCCCATGGCTTTTCTGCAGTGCACCCCAGGTGTCTGTACAGGGACACTAATCCAAGAGTCTGCTAATCCATGAGCCTCCTGATGTCTGACAGGATGAAACTTTGCCACGTTGGACTTCAAAAACCTGTGATTTCTGAAGCTTAAATATGCTTGGATGTCGTGTTGCACAAACTGAGAATCCTGGAATCACCCAGGTTGGAAAATCCCTCCAAGATCATCGAGTCAAACCATTCCTCCAGCAGCACCAAGGCCACCACTGACCCATGTCCCCAAGTGCCACATCCAGAAGTTTTTTTAACACCTCCAGGGATGGGGATCCACCACTTCCCAGCCAGACAAACCACTCCCATTTTACCAGAAATGAACACCCAGTCATGGATCTGGATCATGGATCATGAGAAATGTTTACATTGTCTCCGAGCAGGGGTGTGGGAGAGGGAGGGACAGAGGCATTTTCCATGCCTGGAACACACATTTATGTTCTGCAGGTGAAAATTTAGGTAGAAAAGTTCACTGCCTTTGGTTGGGTTTTCTTGCTGTACCAAATGATGGTTTGGCCACGATTTTCGTCCCTCTTGCAGCTCAGTCCCTCACTGTTTTTTTTATTTTGAATGATTCTCTCCCCAGAAGTACAGGAAAAGAAACTTCTTACCCCTGCAAGTAATTGTGGAAGGGATCCAGCAGACAAAGCGAAAAATACAAGTACAGCCAGATTTGTGGTTTTGCAAATATTAAATTGCAATGAAACAGGCTTTGTATTAGAACTGTTTGTTATTACCTATCTCTTGAGCATCCCTGAAAACAACCTTCTCCCCTGAGAAGGAATAACTCATCCCTTTTTATTATTTTTATTATTATTACAGTGCTCAAGACAACGTTGTGGGAGCGCCGTGTTATCGGATCAGTCATCAAAGATGAGCACTTTTCTCTTGTATTAAGTGACGTGGAAACTCAGTGAGACAACCCCTGATGCTGCAAATTTGCAATTTAAATAACTGAGCACTGAGGGAAAACAAGGAGGAAACTGAGGCACGGGAAGGTGTTTTGCCCCCGGTGTTATTTCAGTGCTTTTGAGCAGGAAACTGAAGGGATTCTGAGGATTTGGGCTGTTTGAGGTCACACAGAGAAAGTTTATGGTGAAGTCCCAGTGCTTAAATCCAGCAGTGAATCCATGTTTGCTGGAACACAGCAAGCAAAATTGTTAGGACAGTTATTGCTCATGTCCATCTCTCTTGACCAAAGCATGAAAACATGGGATCAGGGAATGGTTTGGGTTGGAAGGGACCTTAAAGTTCATCCCACCCCCTGCCATGGGCAGGGACACCTTCCACTATCCCAGGTGTCCCCAAGCCCCATCCAGCCTGGATAGGGTCCCCTGTGTGATGTGGGCATGCTGAGATCTTCCTTCCTGCATCCCCCCAGACCCCAGAGCCATTGCAAGGCCCTGGAAGGAATCCCAAAGATTAGGGAAGGTTCTGGTGAACCCTGTGACACAAAATATCCCCACATTTGGGCAACAACTCTCAGGCAGGACCCACAAGTGTCACCTCACCTTGTTCAGGTGGCAGGGTGGACATTCCAGGTGGGATAAATCCCCAGGTGTGTGGGTCATTGGCACCCACTGATGCTCCATAAGAATTATTTTAAGCAAGGTATGAGGTGGAAAAAGTCTCAGAACTTCCCAAGCCTGGAGTGGTGGTGATTGTCCCATCCCTGGAGACATTCAAGGCCAGCTTGGACAGGGCTCTGAGCAACCAGACCTGGTGGGTGACATCCCTGCCCATGGCAGGGGGTCGGACTGGATGACCTTTAAATGTCCCTTCCCACCCAAACCCTTCCAGGATTCTCCAATCACCTTCCCTGCTGCCGGTGGAGCCTCGTGTCACCCCACTGGACCCCATCTCAGGCTTTATCCCACCCATCTTCTTCCCATTGCTTGTGCACACACCCAGACCCATTTTTCCATGGGCCACAGGGATCCCAGCAAAACTTATGAAAAAAGAAAGCTGACCATCAGCTTTTGGGATCTGCTCCCTACGGGCCTGGGAAGGGGATGCGAATCCCTTTGGTGTCGGCTCGGGTTTGGTTTGTTATGAACATTTTTTTTTCTCTTTTCTCTCTCTCTGTCCCTGGATCAGGATCCCGGGATGAGGCCAGCATGAGAAAGTGGGGCCGTCCGTGCAGATGTTGCCCGGGGAAGCCGAGGTTCCCACACCGCGTAGGAAGCGGGGCCTCACGGAGCCGGGATGGGGACTGCGGAAGTGGCAGCAGGGCTGGTCCAGGGATGATGGGAGAGGAGAAGCCAAGCAGGGGGGGCCCCGGCGTGGAGGGGGGGACATCTATTCTTGGAGAAAAAGGGGGGCCCTGGTTGAGGGGGGTTTTATTGTAAGGCTTTGTTTACACCCCGAGCTGAATGAATCAAATGACCTTGTTTATTGTCGGTCTCCTGAATGGACGGCACAGGGAGAGGGGGGAGGGATGGGGATGGGGGGTTGTATTATTGTTAATTCTGCCATTCTGCCATTTACAACTTCTTCTTCTTTTTTTTTTTTTTTTTTTTTTGTCCCACCACTTATTGTTGCCGTGATAAAAGAATAAAAGGTGAAACTCTATTCCTTCCTTTCCTCATCTCCGCAGTGTTCTCCAAATCCCCAGGCAGGAGCCTGTTGGGATGAAAGTGCCAAACCACGGAGCCATGGATGAGATGCAGGGCCTGATCCTGCTGCTCCTGACCTCATTCCTTCCCAAAATCCTTTCCCATGGGCTCAGAGTGTCCCTTCCCAGGAGGGACACTAGGACATTACAAACCTTTTGCCACCACCGATGGATGATCCCATCATCCCATTTTGCCCCTGGATAGATGCAGCAGTGTGGCCACTGCTCTCACATTCAGGGACATTTTTCCCAGGAATTAACAATATCCAGGAATGATTACTTACACCCCTGCAGTTTTTGGGAGCTGGATTGAAGCCCTCCTTGAAGGAACCAACTTTGCAGCAAGCCACCTGCTCTTGGTGCCAGCTGCACGGAGATATTTTGGTGCAAGTCCCAATTATGGTTTATTTTACCTTTTAATTGGCCCCTGGTGATCCCCACTACTGCTTGATAACTCCCCAGTCAAGAACTCAGCAGTTTTTGGGGTATTTGACTTTGCAGAGCTATGAAGATCCACGTTTGAGGATTAACAGGATTGCTGAGGATATCAAATGGTCCTTTTGGTTTGAACATCATGAAAACCCTCAGAGGGAAGGGCAGAGGATTATGTTGGTTTTGAAATGACAGTTTCCCCTCCTTGACACAATTTATAAAGATTTTTACATCTCTGGGAGGAAGGAAAATACTAAAATGTTTCCCAAATTCTGGCCCCTCTGGGGGCATCCCTCTCTGTCCCTCGGGGTACCCTTGGCTCCACATGGAAGTCAGGTCCTGCACTGGGATTTGCCATATTCATGGGTGATTCCCTCTTTCCCTTCACGTCACTCTTCTTTCCCTTCAGCTTAAGGCACTTTGATTCCTTCAGGGTCATATTTTAATTTCTTAATGACTTCTGGATTTTATTAGCACAGTGCTGGAGATTCTCCCTGGGGACAAGTTGAAATCTCATCCCAGAAACCTCATCCTGCCTTCTTCCCCTCTCTCCCAGCAACTTGCTGATGGTGATGGAGCTTTCCTGGCTGAGAGACATCAGTGCATCAAGGAAAGCACCCTGAGCAGTTTGTACAACCAATCTTCTGGGAATTCAGCACTGGAAACCCGATTTTTCAGGGGATACAGGTGTTGCAGGAATTTCAGGGCAGCTCAAATATCACCGAGTGCCCACATCCCGCGTGGGCAGCTGAATCACACACCCGTGGCACAGACATCCCCATCCCAGGTGGGTGTTCATCCCACAGAAACCCAACCAGACAGTCAATAAAGTGACTCATCAGACCACAGGGAGGTCTCTGATTTGTGGGGAGGTGAATCACTGGCTGGGAATATTTGCCAGAAATCCATAGGCAGCGCAAGCGGCTAAAGACCTGAGCTGATAAAAAAGCCAAAAGCACTTAAAGGAAGGTGAGATGAGTTGTGGAATCCAGGGCATCCCCCTTGAGAAATGCACCGTCCTAGGACAGAACCCAGGGAATTCCTGCCTCTGTGCTGGAGCTGGGGTTGTGCTGAAGTGAGCCTGATCCTGTTTCCCCAGGCTGTATTACAAAAAAGGAAAGAGATGTTCATGGAACCCCAGACCTGGGCCTACAGAGGAACTCAGATACACCATTTTAGGTCCTTTCTGGCCATCAAAGCTATGGATTTGTTGTTATCTCAAGGAATAACAAGTAGTCCAGCCTTTACAAAGGCATCCTGACCACACTCACCACTGGAAGAGACTGGATGGGCTCATCACTGAAGTCATTCAATCATTATGTTCTTGCTTTATATTCTGCCTTATGAGCTTTTCCTCACCTCTCCAATCCTTGCTTGATCACAGACTCCTCACTAATTAATATCAAGGGTCATCCGAGGTCCTTTGGTCAGTGCTGAGCTATAATCAAGGTTTTGGTCCTTGGCTTCCTGCATTCATGTGCTCCATTTTACTGGCAGACTCCCTTTGTTTTTGTCTCAGATGCTTCAGATTTCCCCCTGGCTGCAGGCAGGTGGATTTAATGCATAGCTGTGGGTGTAGGACATGCTGCCAGAGGGTGTGGGATGGCCATAAATCCTGAAAATTTACATCAGCATTAGAAGAGCACATTTTGGGCCAAGGTCAAGAAACCCTTGGCTGAGAGCAGAGGTGGGAAAAGAGAATTAAAACCACAAAGAGGTAGAAATGAGCAGAGAAAAGCCCTGTCTGTTACCCAGAGCCAGAAGAGAGGATGGACAAGGTGTATTTTGACTGTGACACCACAGGCAGGCAGATAAATAAAAGCCTTGTTCCCCTCTCAGTGGCCCAACCCTTTTTTCAGTAACATGTGAACACCCTGTTTGCCATCCAGACCATCACTTCCCAGCCTGTGCAGCCCCAGGTGGGGATGGGAACCCCTAAATTTCATCATGAGGCTACAGGAGTGCAGCAGCAGTGGTCCTCAAACAAAGTGGATGCCCCAAATAGGGGGAATTAATCACTTGTCTCATCCATGGATAGCAAAAAACAACCATGAGACCTCCTCAGCCTGGATTCTGAACTTTTAGGAACCAATTTTTACCCCCTAACCTGAAAATTGTATCAACTGGACTGTGCAAGTGATTTTGTGATGCCCCCATCTCCTCTCCATCTCTGCACCAATGCATCCAAATCATCCAATATTTAGGCCCTGAGCTCATTCAGATTTACCCTGAAGGACTGGACACTGAGAAGCCCTGGGATCTGTCTGATCAGAGGACAGGGAGATGCATTTTGGCACAAGATTTGCAGTTTGATCAGCAAAAGCAATTTTGGTGAGGTTTGAAATTCACTGATGTCACATCACAGTATGAGATCTTGGATAAGGCTGAGTATCATAAATGCTGAAACTTGAGATCGTGGCATCCTGTGCAGGGATTGAAACAAACCAAAACACCCCAAAAGAGGGACTTTCTGCCATCTAGGGGTTGTGTTTTTCAATTACAGTCAAGACTGAAAAAGGAAAACTGTAATTCCACCTCTATGACATCTGTGTATGTAAATATGTCAGTATATAAAAAAATGAATATGCATTCTTCCCAAAAATAATTTTTAAAAGCCAATAAGTTGAGAAACTTCCTTTTTTTCTGTGGATTTGCAGAAAGAAACACCATTTAATTTGTGTTTTACTGCAACACCTCAGCATTGTTTGTGTTAGAAATGTGCTGGATAAAGCACATGAGAAAACACAGTTTATTTTCCAACTGAGGAAAGGTATAGGAAAGTTTTTAGAAAAATCCACAAAAGAGGAGGTAGAAAGACAAGAGATCGTTTATTTTTTTCTTCTTTAAAACCTCAATTTTTGTTAGATATCCAGCAGCATCATTAGCATCACGTATTTTTATGCTTAACACTCACAGCTAAGCTCAGCCTATAAAAGAATTCAACCTATGCTTAAAAAAGCAAAAAAAAAGGTGATTAGCTATTTAAAGTGTGCCCCACTCTTCACTGTGTTGGGCATTTTGCTGAAGGGTTTAAAATTTTAACAAGCTAATAACAGAAAAATATTTTAATATTTAATATTTCATTTCTGTGCTACACAGATGGCAAAATTATGTGATGAGTTTCTTTTTTTGACGATGACCTGGAGTGCCATGACAAGGGGGAATGGCTTCCCACTGCCAGAGAGCAGGGATGGATGGGATATTGGGAAGGAATTGTTCCCTGTGAGGATGCTGAGGCTCTGGCACAGGGTGCCCAGAGAAGCTGTGGCTGCCCCTGGATCCCTGGAAGTGTCCAAGTCCAGGTTGGATGGGGCTTGGATCAACCTGGGATAGTGGAAGGTGTCCCTGCCCATAGCAGGGGTGGTACTGGATGAGTTTTAAGGTCCCTTCCCACCCAAACCATTCCATGATTCCATGAAAATCCAACATGCTCAGTTTATGACTGGTCACAGTTTCCCCATTTCCATCTCACGTTGCCCAAACTTTGCCATTTTACCCAGCTGATAAAGACCCAAAGTTTAGAAAGCACATGAAAAAGTTTGTCTTGTTTTCATAACATTTCATTTCTCTGCCAAAGTGGCGACTGGAGGAAGGAGTGCCTGGAGTCAGATCCAAACTTCAGCAGTTTGGCTCAGTTTTATGTCTCCAGGCTTTGGAGGTGGATGAGGCCCAGGAGAAAATTTTAACAGATGATAAGGATAAAATAATATTTTCCTGGTAGCTGATGCTGGGAGTCAGACTCAGCTGATGAAATCCTTGGGTTTAGCATTGTAGGACACCACACTATCCACCAATCCAGGGTTTTCCAAGAGTTAGCTGGGATTGAGGGCACCCATATGGGGAAGGGAGAGCTTTTAAAAGCCTGGAGATGGCCAAACTGGGTCACTTGGCTTTGTGAGGTTGCCACCATCGTTGGCACCATTGTTTATTGACATAATGCACATAAAAGTGGCACATCTGGGATTCCTACAGCCCTGTCTGGGCTCTGCATCAGGTCAGACCAGGAGGTGCCTTTGCTTCCCCTTCATTCCTGCATTTACTTTGGGACTTTTCAGAATTCTTCAAAAATTGTTTTACAAGTATCTGCACTCCCTCACTGCCAGAAGGACACTGAGGGGCTGGAGCATGTCCAGGGAAGGGAATGGAGCTGGGGAAGGGGCTGGAGCACCAGGAGAGGCTGAGGGAGCTGGGAAAGGGGCTCAGCCTGGAGAAAAGGAGGCTCAGGGGGGACCTTGTGGCTCTGCACAACTCCTGACAGGAGGGGACAGCCAGGGGGGTCGGGCTCTGCTCCCAGGGAACAGGACAAGAGGAAATGGCCTCAAACTGTGCCAGGGGAGGGTCAGGTTGGACATCAGGAGGAATTTCTTCCCTGCAAGGGTGGTCAGGCATTGGAAGGGGCTGCTCAGGGAGGTTTGGAGCCTCCTCCAAGGAAAGCCTGGATGTGGCCCTCAGAGCTCTGGGCTGGGGACGAGGTGGGGATCGGTCACAGGATGGACTCGATGCTCTTGGAGGTCTTTTCCAACCTAAATTATTCTGTGATTCTTTGTCTTTTACCCTTTTATCCTTGCAAACATTCATTTACAAGATGCAGAGCAGCCCCCACAGTGATTCCCACCCACAGCCCATGGAGCTGTGCCCCGGATCATTCCTGGGCTGGAAGGGAATGTTCCTCTTGCCAGACTGCAGCAGGTGACAGGAAGGGCTAAGAAGGTTGGGATTCTGCTCCACAGCTTCGTGCCTGGATATTTCAGGCTGCTTTTCTCAAAATGCAAAAGCTTCAGTTTAACCACAAAGCGCAACAGGAAAAATCCTCAGCCTCTCCAACACGCTCCCGAGATGGGATGCTCCTTTTCCACCCGTGTCTAATTGGGATTTCTCCTGCTGAAATCATCTGAGGCTCATTATGCGGCGAAGCAGAAACCGATTTACCTTTATTACAGAACAGTTCTGCCTTTCTCCATGAGCTCACAGTGGGATGGCACCATTCCCTTCCCTTTTTTGTATTGTCAGCCTGTAATTGTGCAGTGGATTGCTTTGAAACCCTGGCAGCCGAGCAGGGGCGTGGGAGGCATCGAGAAGTTTGGGATGCAGCCCCTTCCCAACTGGCTGGCAGCAGGATGGCCCAAACCCTTTTCAGCAGTGACTCAGGGTGCCCCGAAACCCAGCGGGGGAAACAGAACACCAAAATGCATCTTGTAAAGCCATTGGAGGATTTCAATAATGGCTCCATGACTCCAGCAAGCCTGCCAGGCTGTAGGAGGATGTTTGGGATGGCTGCAGAGCAGGAATCGTTGGCAGAAGAGCTGGGAAAGAAGCAGGGTTTGGAGGAGGGAGCTCTGTGCTGGGAAATCAAATCGGGATGAGTGGGTGCAGGATTTTTCCACCAGTACAGAGCAGAGATGGTTGAAACCAACCCAAACAGCGACCCAAACACAGGCAGGGCCCTTTGCCAGGAGGCAGTTTGGATCAGCCACCCTAATACAAGGAATGTGATCATACGGGTCAGGCAAGACAGGGCCAGTTGGTTCTTGGGGTGGAAAAGAGGTTTTGGTACCATTTGGGTTATGGGAGATGTGAAATATCAACACCTGTGTGCTGGTAGCAAGGAAAATAAAATAGAGTCACCTCAAGCTTATGTAAGGACCAACCTGCAGAGGTGGTTTTTAAATGAGTCTTTGGAGGTGCGTGAGTTTGGGATTTAAAATACCAGGAAAATGGAAGTGCTGGGTCCAGCGTAAAGGCAAAAATCCTACAGGGCAAGCTAAAGGCAGTTTAATAAGTGAAGAAAAGCTGTGTGCCAGCAAAGTGGCACAAGAATCATGGAATTACAGAATGCATTGGGTTGGAAGGGACCTTAAAATTTAGCCCATCTCAACCCCTCCATGACGCATCCAACCTGGCCTTGGGCACTTCCAGGGATCCAGGGGTAGCCACAGCTTCTCTGGGCACCCTGTGCCAGGGCCTCACCACCCTCACAACCAAGAATTCTTTCCCAGTATCCCATCTAACTATCTCCTCTTTTACTTTAAAACCTTGCAAAAGGGCTGAAACACATCCCCTTCTCATTCTTTCACCAAGATTTTACTGCTGAGCATGACACTATACGGTATGAGATAGCCCTGTGGTCATTTGGGGTCACATGTGTCCCCTCCCAGCCTCCTCACTACACATCCAGCTCCAGCTTCCCACTCCTGCTCCTCCTCCATGAGCAGAGCTGAGCAGGGACAGTGGCACTCAGACAACTGGAGTTTCCCAAAATGTCCCTTAAACTCCTGCACCACTCCCAGGATCAGAATATCCTAAATTATAAGGGACTCACAAAGAGCATCAAGTCCAAATCCTGACCTCGCAAAAGACAGTCCCCAACAATCCCACCCTGTGCATCCCTGAGAGCATTGTCCAAACACTCCTTGAGCTCTGGCAGCCTTGGGAATGTCACCATTCCCAGGGGAGCTGTTCCCATTCTTGGATCCCCTCCCATCCTTACAAAGCCCTCTGCTCTGTGGAGCATCACTTTCACCTTGAGTCTCTGGCCAAAAGCTGCAAAACAAATTATCAGTGTAGCTTGGACTGGAGGAATATGTGGAGCACTGGGCCAGCGTTTCTGGGTGTCAGGGGTTGTTTGTGAACTCGTGCTCACAGTTAATAGATCACTTCCTATTTTTCCCTTGGTTGTTGGAATCCAGGGCACAGAGAATGTCTCTCTGCCTGTTTTAGGAGGCTCTGACCCTCAGCAGAGCTCTGCTTTTAACCTTCATCCCTGGAGAAAGTTGCCAGGGTTGTGGGATGAGTTGGAGCACACAGGTGTGAATTAGGTAATAGTATGGAGTAGTGGTAGTTTATCACAGAGTGAAGAATTTAGGGTTTTAGGATTTTAATCTGAGAGTGAACAGGAGACAAGATGGAGGATTTTGGGTGTTGTCCCTTCTTCCTTCTTGTCCCTCTTCAGCTCCATTTTCTGTAGTACTGGTGGCAGAAAGTTATTGGTTAGAGTGAGCAGTGGTGTGGATGTGTATAGATTGGTAGAAGTTATTGGTAGAAAAGTAAAAACAAAGTAGGTGTTAGAAAGTAATTGGGTTAAAGAGCTTTAAAAGGCCTTGGTTTGGGTGTTTGGGGTCCATTTTGTGCCTCCCTTCTCTCATGCTGAGCCTGGTGTGCAGACGGTGCTGAACTTAAGGTAAGAGAAATAAACAACAGCCTGAAGTCTGAGAAATCAACAGTCCTGCCCGTTCTTCATCCTTGGCAAAGAACTCCACAGGGAACCCCCTCCAAAGGGCCCAGGGATGGGGTTGGGTTCCCACTCTTGCCAGGACCACCAAAAACCCAGCACTGGCCTTTCCCATGATTCTGCTCAGACCAAGGCTACTCCCAGATTTTTTTCTGGGATCCCAAAGGGTTGCTGCAGGGCTGCACTCCTGTGTCTGCACTCAGTGCCTAAACCATCCTCTCCCCCAGTTTATTTTCCAAGGCACACGGGGCAGCTCTGGAGCTGCTCACTTTGCTGTTAATGCCTGCAGAGGTGTATTAAGGCACATAAGTTCAAAAGCCTTAAGGAAGAGGAAATTTTACATTCCAGCATTGTGTTGAAGTCCAAACTTTTGGCAGTCCTTGGCAGCAGAGGAGCCAAATGCACTTGGTAAAACATTATTTTAGTGGTTTGGTCTGTGGGAACAAAGGGAATTCCATATTGAAAAGCCCTTGGAGCAATGAGTCACGATGGGACAGCTGTGAATACAAGAATTGTGTCAGAGAGCACAGGACACCCCTCAGAAAAGGGCATGGGAGGCAGATAGTTGGAAATACCCCCCAAAAAAGGATGTTCCCTGGTGCTGCAGGGTGTTTGCTGCCAGATTGACCATTTTACAACTAGGAATCAGTTGTGGAATTATCAACCACCAGGAGCAGTGACCAGCGACAGAACACTGAAGGAGGGGGTCTGCCCTGAGGTGGCCAAGCTGCTCCTCTTGTTGCCCAGAGAAGCTGTGGCTGCCCCATCCCTGGAATTGTTCCAGGCCAGTTTGGACAGGGCTTGGAGCCACCTGAGGTGGTGGAAGGTGGCCCTGAGTGTCTCCAGCCTGACACCAGAAGTATTCACCAGGGTTTTTTTTTTTTTAAACAAATCAAGGAGTTCAATACTCTCAGTGGTGTTTTCTGTCCCAGAGCCACCTTCAATTAACAGCAGTGATTAATCACTCTCGCCATTGGTGCATCCCAAGGGACACCCCTGCTCTTTAATTACTCCCATGCTTACAGAAGGATAAACAGAGCCCTCACTCTGAAAAATGGCATGAAAGCCACATGGGAAAGTGCTGGGAATTGTGAGAATAGGTTCTGATCCTGTGCAGCCTCCAGTCTCCACCTCAAATCCTACATTATTATCAATAAAAATCCCATTTCACTCCATGCAGTGCATGAGGAGTGACAAATGGATGACAGTGGTCACAGTCAGAGCCATGTGTGCCCTCTGCCTTCTCCTCAGAAGGACAAAGAGGTGCTTGGGGTGCTGAGGGGAGCAGGAGAAGACAAACCTGGTCTTTTTATTGTAGTTTAGCCCTGTGAAGAAATCCAGGCTGGGAAAGGAGAAAATGGGAAACCTCAGTCCCCTACAAGGACAACTGCTTTGTCTTCAGATCCCCCAGGTGACACGTACTGAGAAGGAGCTGGGTGACAGGTATGGGATCATCCCCTTGAATCACAGGATCATGGAATATTTGGGGCTGGAAGGGACCCTAAGGCTCATCCCATGGGCAGGGACACCTTCCAGCAGGAGGATGAGCACAGGCTGGATTTCTCCAGCAGCAGTTACCTGTCACCAGGGATTGCTGCTCCTCCCACCTCCCTTCTCTGAGGTGGAGCCACCCAAGTGTGCTTGGAGCCCTCCCCTCCTCTCACCTCCACCAGCCCCTGCTGCCAAATTTGCACAAACATCATCATCTTCAGCTCTTCCAGCTCCCTGCTCCAGCTGGCGAGCGAGTGCCAGCTGGGATTGGGCAGACAGGGGAACACGTGGGAGCACAAAGCCCTTAATCTCTGCAGAACTAAGCCAAAATTACTTTGATGTGTTGGCTTTTAAATCGCTGCCTTCAGTGCTCACGGGAGCTTTTCTTCTTATCTCCTCAGCAAAATGTGCAAGCAGCTCCTGACCACCTCTTTTCTCTGCTTGAGTACTCATATCCTCCTTTTTTTAATTTTTTCTTTCCCCTGAATCCTCTTACAGATGTTTTCCCAGGTCTCTAAGCATTTCCATATCCTGTTTATTTGCTGCTAAAGGTGTAGTGCTGCAAACAAAATCTGTCTCTGGAAAGAAAGGAGGGGCAATAAGAAATGAGCTGGAAGTTACAACAAAAAGTCAACTTTGCCAGCTGCAGATTGAAGCAAAAACATTGAGGTCTTTCAATCTGGAAATGATTCACTTTGATGTTCTGAACTCAAGAGAGAAGCTGTGGCTGCCCCTGGATCCCTGGAAGTGTCCCAGGCCAGGTTGGATGGGGTTTGGAGCAGCCTGGGATAGTGGAAGGTGTCCCTGGAATTAGGTGATCTTTAAGGTCCCTTCCAACCCAAACCATTTTGGGATTCTACAAATACAGAACACAATAAAATAATGAACACTTACACCAATGTTGTAAAGCTAAAAAAATTAACGTGTCCCATGGAACAGCTGCATTTTGATTTTGAGTGACTCCAAAATATTCCTGTCAAATCCACAATCAGAAGGCTCCCAGAAAACTCAAATACCCTGAGAAAAAAAAACACAGCATCAAGATGTTTTAATCAGACCTAACTGCAGCCTGGAAATGTTAAAGAGATGTGTCCTTCCCCATCCTAATTATTGAACAGTGGAAGAAGTAACAAAGACTAATTCACTTTACTGAGTTTTATGATGTCTTAAATAAGGAGGAAAAGGTTTTTCCTGTTTATTTCTCTGCTGGTCTGAACTTGCAGAAGTGATGCTCCACACAGGAAAGTGAGAGTCTTTCCTTCTCTCAATTTACAAGCAGGGAAATTGAGGCACCAAGCACAAACTTATCCCCAAATCCATTGAATAAATAAAGAGCAGGATGAATCAAAGCACAGAGCAGCAGTGCCCTGCCTTCATTCAGCACAGACCATGATCAATTTGCAAATGCTTCTGATGGAAAAGACCTACTGGGTCATTTTGCAGGCCCCTGTGAGCCCAGGCTTTTTTCCCTGCCATGTGCTGGAGACAAAAGTGCTTTATACAACCCCTACATTAAAATAATTTAAGCAGGAGGACTTCTCTCATTTCCTCTGGGGGAAACAATTCTGCAGCTGAAGAGATTGCAACATTAGGAAATATTTCCTGACGTCCACAGCTTCTAGAATCTGTTGATATATTATTAATAGAAAGGAAAATAAATATAGGTATTAATGCCAGCAGACACTGTCTGCTACTAATAGCTGTTAAAGTAATATATTCCCCTTGTTTTTAGCTCTTATTAGTCTTTTTGCAAAGGGTTACAAGACCCTTATGCATCCATTAGCCAGTCAGCCATGTGAAATTAATGTGGAGCAATTTTCATAAGCATTACTCAGAACTAATAATAATTAAGCATTATTTTCTGCTCAGATAACACAGAAAATAAAGCCTGACTTTTATGCCAAGATGGGTTTGCATTAGCTTAAGGTAAATGAATTAATTCTCATTTACAAGGCTTCTCTGCCAGCTAGCCAGAAAATATCAAGGTAATTAAAACCAATTTGTGAGGTTCTGTCCCATTGCACATTCACTGGGTTTTATCGTTGCTGCAAATTGCAGGTGCTTTTATGAAAAGGTGGGACATGGAGGGGACTTTGCTGCCTCTCTCCTTCCCCATCACTTCCAAGAAAAGCTGAAAGCCCCTTGTGAGCAGCATAGAGAGAACATGAGACAACGCATTTGGAATGCTGGAGATGAATAAAGGACCATGTGGAGGATGGAAATATGTGAAGGACCAGCTCAGGCTGGGGAAGCTCTCAGCAGCTCAGGAAAAAACACCTCCAATAAAGCAGGAAAAAAAAAAACCCTAATAGAGCAGGGAAAAAAAATCTCTTTGCTTTTGCTTTACGACTGACTTGCAAGGGATTAATTTTGATTTTTTTAATAAGACTGAGGGGTTTTTGTAGGCAGCATTTTCTGGATAGCCCCCAAACACTTCTCTCATCACAAAATCCTAAAAATGGTTTGGGTTGGAATGAACCTTAAAGCTTATCCCATCCCAACAACTGCCATGGGCAGGGACACCTCCCACTATCCCAGGTTGCTCCAAGCCCTGTCCAGCCTTTGGACACTTCCAGAGATCCAGGGGCAGCCACAGCTTCTCTGGGCACCCTGTGGGTTCTGTCCCAGAAGTTTGACAGCACCTGAGCAGGGGCTGAGCTCTCTGTGGGTGCTCTTAGTAAAAATAAAATTAGTTAAAATTAGACTAAAATAAATTATTCCAGCTAATCCATAAGATTCAAAAGCCCAGAGCTGTTCTACAACAACTCATGATAATGAGTGAGTGAATCTCTTCCTCTGGGCTTCAGCTTTCCGAGGGGATCAGCCCCTTCAGGTGCCACATCTTCACCTGGCATCTGAGCTTAGCAAACAGCTGAGCCCAGTGTGACCCAGCAGTGTGGAATATCTGTGTTTTCCAGAGGATTATGGCCCTTCTTGCCCAAATCCTGCCTCCTTCATTTCATTTCTCCACCCTCTGCCTCACTCCCTGTCTCATTGTGACATCTCCTGTTGGTGCCTGTGTCCATGTCAGTGACAAGGAGCAGGCTGGCCCCAGAAAAAAGAATGAAGTGGCAGTTCTGACTTTTTATTTTCAAAAATCTTCTCTCAGGGTAATTTAATTGCTATTAAAAAGACAAATAAAAGGAGACAATGCTCCAGAAATGCCACCTGTGTTCCAGCCCTGGAACGAACAACCCTGACACGTGCTCCAGTGTCCACACCCTCAGTGAAGAAAGGTTTTCCCCTTATGGCTGTTTCCTTCTCAATCCACTCCTGGTAGCTGTGGACAGGTGTTAAAATCCTGTGGCTTGGCTCTCCTCCACTGATGATTCCAACCTGGAACCACTTCATGGTGTCCCAGTAGCTGCAAACCAGAGGTCCCCCGCTGTCCACCTGTGGCAGAAGCAGGAATGTTACAGCTGGATCCAACCTCAAGTCCCTCACAGCAGCTGCTCCACACAGCCTGAGTGGGGAAATCAATCTCGGCCTCAGGCTTGTGAGGATTTGGGGAGAAAAACAAAAAGGGAATTTGGATTGAAAATTTCGCAGCTCAGCCCTGAGACCCTGCAGAATAAATAGATACAGAAGGCAAGAGGAGGAGATCAGTCCCAAGCTCTGGCTCAGTGCACTGCCCTGTCATTCCCAGCCTTTCCACATGCTCCTGTGGCCCCAGGAGGATACCTGAGAGCTGTCAGCAAGACACAACATCCCAGAGAGAAAAGGGACATTTGCCGTGACTGCTCACTCAGTTCTTGTCTCCTGTGCAAAGCGGCTACGTGGAGGTGCTGGGTACCTGCCACTGCGAATTTTGGGGGCTGGCAGTCAGAAACTGGGCAGTAGATGAACAATAATCCTGACAAATCCTTCTTGAAGCCACAGTCACTTCCCTGAGAACTTTCACTTTATCCCTTGCTGCTGCAAGGACAGCCACCACACACCCAGTGTGGGCAAAGCTTCTAATGCAGGTTGCAGCCACCTCAAAAAGAGGAATATTCTCCTTTTGGCTGCTGTAGCTGGAACACCAAGAGCACATCCAGCTCTGGAATCTCTGGACACAAACCCAGGGAGAAGAGAAAGCAGCACAAAATCCACCCAAGGCAGGTGCAGCACTTTTCTGAGGAAAGGCTGTGTGAGAGCTGGGGGTGTTCCCCTGGAGAGAAGAAGGATCCAGGGAGAGCTCAGAGCCCTTTCCAGGGCCTAAAGGGGCTCCAGGAGAGCTGGAGATGGACTGGGGACAAAGGATGGAGGGACAGGACACAGGGAATGGCTCCCACTGCCAGAGGGCAGGGATGGATGAGATATTGGGAAGGAATTGTTCCCTGTGAGGGTGGGGAGGCCCTGGCACAGGGTGCCCAGAGAAGCTGTGACTGCCCCTGGATCCCTGGAAGTGTCCAAGGCCAGGCTGGACGGGGCTTGGAGCAACCAGGGATAGTGGAAGGTACTAGAGGATTTTTAAGGTTCTTCCAAGCCAAACCAGCCTGGGATTCCAGGACATCTTCAGTGCGGTGCAGTCCCTGCTATAAATAAATTTCCTTCCACCGTGGGTTTGAATCTTTTTTCCACCTTTTCTAACCAGCACTTGTGGTAAACAAATTCAATACAAATCCATTTCCCAAGACAGCAAACTTTACTGGGAATTGCTGTCCTTCCCTGTTTGCACACTACTTTGGGAAACATCTTTGTCATTAATGGATGGAACCCCTTCTGCCAGCAGCTACCCTGACCTAACACACATTAATTAACGAGCAAGGAAGCAGCTGAAGTTCCCTCTGCAGCTCATCAGCACTCACTGAAGTTTATGGCTGAATTCCCCCTCCAGTAGCTGGAAGGTTCTGGTCATTAATATTCTTATTTTTAAATGTTTTTTTCCTTTTTCTTTTTTTTCAGTTCAGTATTCATTGAGGAGGTAAAAATTAAGATAAATGAAGAGGAAATGTTCGTAGAATCATGGAATATCCCGAGCTGGAAGGGACCAACAAAGACCAGAGATTCACAAACTCATTTAGGCTGGAAAAAACCTTTCAGATTGTGGAGTCCAAACACAAAATCAACACTGTTTGTTGTTATTGCAGCCACGTCCTTGCATCTCAAGCAGTGCTGCTGGACCCTTTTCAGCCTCTAAAAGAGGTTTTTCGACCCTATTTCAACCAGGAATTCCCATGAAAACCACGGAGGCGACCTGGGAGCCGCGCGTTGCGGGCGTCCTTGGCGGTGGCTCCTGTTGGGATGAACGAGCATTCCCACACAATTCTGTTACCAGGGATTTCACTGCGGATCCCCTTGGGGCAGGGACGGGAGAAGGAATTATCCTGGTGGCGAGAGGGAGGCGCTGGGAGCCTCCCACACCACAGGGATAACGAGTTGGATAAAATCTGGGGAGTGGGAGCCCGCGATGCTCCGCTCCAGGTTTTTCCAGCATGTTGGAATCCAGAGCACAGAGAATGTCTCTGTGCCTGTTTTAAGAAATTCTGACCCTCAGCAGAACTCTGCTTTTAACCTTCGTCCCTGGGAA
This sequence comes from Dicaeum eximium, assembly GCA_013396995.1. NCBI lineage: Eukaryota > Metazoa > Chordata > Aves > Passeriformes > Dicaeidae > Dicaeum > Dicaeum eximium. The sequence continues at coordinate 14,052 of VWZP01004174.1, read as the reverse complement.
AAATTGCCAAAACTTTGGGATGAGTTAGAGCACACAGGTGTGAATTAGGTAATAGTATGGATTAGTGGGAGTTTATCACAGGGTGAAGAATTTAGAGTTTTAGGATTTTAATATGAAAGTGAATAGGACACAAGATGGAGGATTTTGGGTGTTGTCCCTTCTTCCTTCTTTTCCCTTTTCAGCTCCATTTTCTACAGTACTTGTGCTAGAAAATTATTGGTTAGTGTGAGTAGTAGTGTAGAAGTTACGTGTATGGATCAGTAGAAGTTATTGGTAGAGAAGTAAAAACAAAGTAGGTGTTAGAAAGTAATTGGGTTAAACAGCTTTAAAAGNACCAAAAAAAAACCCCGACACAGCAGAAAAAAAAAAAAAAATTAAAATAAAAGGAGATTTTCAGCACCGGCCGAGCCCCGGCACAGACAGGTTTTGGCCTCCAATTTGGAGGCTGTTCACACTTGTAAAGGATCGTCCTTCCCGGAGCGTGGAGTAGCAGTGAGGTCCTGATGCCTTGTGACTGTCCCCGCGGGAATTGTCGCATCCTGTTTGGGAGCCGGGAAAGGGCAGGGATGCGGCTGGCATCTGGCAGAGCCAGAGCTCCCTGTTCAAACCCTGCCTCATGCAGCTTCCCTTCAAATCAGATCTGCTCTTCCCCTCTTTAGCCATGTCCCTGCCTGGCTGGTGGGGAAATGGGGATGTTTGGGGGACGCATGATTTAAAACTTGGGCAGAGAGGGAGCTCGGGAATGCTCTGAACGGCCCAGGCAGCAGCTGCAAATCCATTTCCCTAATCCACCAGCCCTGGGAGTCAAATCCTGAGCTCTTTCCACACGGGTGGAGCTGCTCTGCTTCCTGGGTACTACTTCTCTCATGCCGTTTCTTTTAATTTCAGCTGTTTAACATGAGGCTTTTATCACAAAACAGGCCAAATCACCCTCTCCACGCGATAATCTCACATAATTACAGCAGCAGCCCAGATGATTCAGGAGCCTGGCTTTTACAGGACTAAAGATGGAGAAAATAAACTCAGTCCTTGGACACTTCTGAATATCCCTGTATCCACCTTAAGCCTTCAGGAGCGCCGGCCCAAGGTTTTCCAGCCTCGTGTAGGAGAGGGTGTGGGAGGAGTTTTTGAGTGCTGGGATAATTATCTCAGCTCTGTGATGCTTCCAGTAACGTTAATTTAATGAACGCTCAGGTTAATGACTCTGAGGATCGAAGAATTATTAAACGCTGCTTTTTCAGGCTCCTCTGTCCTGGTGCTGAAACAATCCTGGTCAGCAACACACACCAGATACCTGCTCCTGCTTTTCCCTCTAAGTGCCAAGTTTCTGGATTGGAAAAACCAAACTAAAAATAGCAGCTTTGCTTCTGTTTCATGTTTCTTGTCATCTCAAAGATGAGTGAAAAGCAAAAGCAACAAATCAGATCTGGTGCTGAATTCCTGCCTTAAACATGTTAATCCTCCCATTAGGAGAGGTGAAAGCAATGATACATTCACTGATAAATAGCTGTGGGTTGTATAAAATCTGTCACTGCCTAACAAGGTGCTTTGTTCACTGAAGCTGACCAAAAATTTCATCTTTTTCACTGCGGCCAAAACCCTTTTTCCTTTTTTTTTTTTTTTTTTTGTGAGCATCAGGAGCCTTTCTGCTGCTTTTAGCGGGCTTTGGATCAAAAGTGTAATCTCTCTTTTACATTTGTATTCGTGTCTGCAGCACAGTCATTGATCAGAACAAACATGTTCAGCCACATAAATCTTCCGAGGTGGGAGAAGCTCTGGGGGTGGGAGAACAACTCATCTGATCCTCATTAGGTGGATGCACAATCCCTGCAAGTCATTGCTGGTTTCATTTTCATGTTGGTCGAGCTCTGTGCAAATTGGAGACAATCAGCACGGGCATAAAAACACTGGGAATAACAACAGCGCCCATCAAAGCTGCCCTGGCTGCTGGAGGCAAAGGCTTTGGCAAACATCGTTGGCCCAGCTGTTTCCAGCTGTGTTTAAAGTGGGAGGAAGGAGTTGTGGCCACGTTAAAGTGCAGGTATCAGAAAGGCACCAGGTAACACAGGGCAGCCGGACTCCTCGCACACAAACCCTCTGAGAACCTTCAGCTCCTCTGTCCCTCCATCCCCTGGCTGGAAAATGGGAGAAGATGACCCAAATTCACCCACTGTGGTGTCAGCAGGGCCATGAGGGACTGCAGTGGCACAAAGCTCTGTGGCCCAGACTCCTGTCTCTGAATGTCATCTGCAGCAAGTGCTCAGGGGAGGAGGAGGAGGAGGAGGAGGAGGAGGAGAAGTATTTACAGAGTTGTATTTACATCCCAGTGCTTAATGGCCTCAGAGAGATCTTCATCCAGGAAATTGCCTAATTGCTTTTTGAATCCATTTATCCCTGAGGATAAATACCCACAACATCCTGGTCAGCGACTCCCATGGTTTAATTATCCGATGGAAGGAAAACACTTCTTTCTCTTTGTTTTAGCTCTGCTCCCTGGTAAGGCCCTCTGACACCCCTCCTTCGTGTGCTTGGAGCAGCAGTGGCACGAGCACAGCTCCTGACTCCCCTCCCTGCTGCCCACGAGGCTGGAAATGTGTCACATCCCCATCAGACATCTCTCCTCCAGGCCTCAGAGTCTGGCTCTGCTATTCCCCGTGCTGCCAGGAGCTCTTCCATGTCCCTGCTCGTCCTTCCTGTTCCACTTCCCTCCTTTTCTGAAATCACCCCTCCTTTCCCAGGTGGAATGGAAGGGAATCACACACAGGGAGGCTCCCAGGGGTAGTGCCCTGGCACAACAAATTTGCTTTGCCACTTATTCCCATCCTAATAATTCCTCATGCTCTCATTGCCCTTTTGACCTCCCCGGGGCCTCAAGCTGGTGTTTTTGAAGGACTACCCATGGTTCTTCTGACATGGTAATAGCTAAATTAGAGCAAATTATGGCAAGTGTACAGCTGGAATTGCTTCTCCATATATCCATTACCTTTTCTTTATCAATAATGAGCTGCAGCTGCTGTTTTAACCCCCAGTCACTCCGAGGAATGGGACCTGCTGCACCTCTGCACAGCCACCTTTCACTTTGACCACTTTGAATAACGCTGTGGCATTGGCCAACTTGGCCATCTTGGCATTTGCTCTCCTGGAACATCAAAATTCCTCGCATGGATGCCAGTGAAACCATCCCTGGAAGTTCTTTCTCTGTTCAAATCCCTTCCACTTCGTGACAGCCCAGTTTTTTCCGTTAACCCTTGGTGAGGAATCTCCTTCCAAGCATTTTGGGGATCTCAGAAGATGTTGGATGGTTGAACCACCCTCTTCCACAGGGTTGGCAGCTCCTGTAGAGAATTTGGATGTGCCTGTGTGTCACAGCTTCCCCTCAAAGGTGTCATTGAATGAGAAGTGGCTCCTCTGAGTCATCACAGCCATTCCCACTCCCAGGGCAAGCTGGGATTTTGTGTTCAGCTGGATCCAGAGGTGTTCTGCTCCCAACCAGGCACACAAAGCCATGCTGGACTCCCAAACAGCTTCAGTTTGAGGGAGTAAAATCTATGACCAAGAGGAAGAATGCAGAAGGGACACCCAGCATCATCCTCACCACCATCCCAGGGTCTTGCTTTAGGAATTAATTTCTCACAGATGAAAGAATGAAGCCATCAGAGCCTGAAGTGCTCCCTTCTCTGCCCACAGCACGGAATGATAAAGTGATGAAAGCCCTAAAAACTCATGGGCCACAGGAAAGGTGTTCTGATTCTTGTAGCTGCACATCAAAGGACCCTTCTGGAGAAAACTGAAGGGACTGCAAATGCAGAAACACCTCCCCACTGCTTTCTGCTGGGGCTTCCTAGGACACCTTCCTGCTTAAAGCAATCTGTCCCTTGGGGAGAAGAAACCCTTCATGGTGGTAGCAACAGTTCAGTGATGGGAAATCCATGGCAAGGATGGGGAGTGGATCACTCCGTTCAGTAGGAAAAGAGGAAACAGCCTCAAACTGCACCACAGGAGGTTTAAATTGAATATTGGGAAAATGCCTTCAGTGAAAGGGTTGTCCAGCCCTGGCACAGCTGCCCAGGGCATTGGTGGAGTCACCAACCCTGGAAATGTTCAGGAAACAGGTGGATGTGGCACCTGGGGACATGGTTTTGTGGTGGCCTTGGTGCTGCTGGGGGAATGGTTGGACTCAATGATCTCAAAGGGCTTTTCCAACCTCAATGATTCTGTGATTCCATTATTAAGGTAAGACACAATAATACAAACTTTTGTGCCGTTTGTAACAGCTTTGGACTGAAATGTGGATAGTTTTGGCTCCAGGGAACATTTGGCTGATAGGCAGAAGGACCTCAGAGCTCCTGTGGGTGCTCCCCATCGCTGCAGAGTGCAGCCAGACCATCATTCAACCACCTCTGCTCAGGGACTGACCACACTGTCCTGGTTCGTGGCCTCCTCCTTGAATCCATGGCAATCCCCTGTAAAAACACACTTTTCATTTGCAGGCTTCTTTCCTTCAGAAAATTCTATCTCACAAGTCTTTCCTGGCAGTTTTGGGGCCACGTTTGGAGCAGCAAAAGGAGCCAAGACCTTGTGAAAGGATGACAGAGCTTTTCCAGTGCCAGGCTCCCGCTGCAGTCACTGGGGCAGAGTTTGAGGGGGGAGCAGTGGGGCACCAGGGGATATCCTGGGATATCTCACAGAGAATTAAATGTACACAACTGTCCTGCCCTGGAGCCAAGTGCCCCCCTGGAGCTAAACCCCTTCAGCTGGATTTCAGTTCATGGGCAGCAATAAACACACACACAGGGCTGGATGTCATTTTAACACAGATGTTTAAAACCAGCTCAGTGACTCCCATCACCAGGGCTTTTTCCTCCCTCTTGAGGGGAAGATGGTCCTGGAGATGCTGATGGTTATAAAATAGACATTTGTGAAATGGCTGGAAAACCTCATCCAGGTTTGCACAAAAACTGCTGCTTTTGCTCCAGCTCTGTGGGGTGAGAGCCCTGAGCATCCCAGGGGCTGTAAAGGGCATTTTCAGAGATGGGAGAAGGGGGAATGGCTTTAACCTGAAAGAAAGCAGAGTTAGATGAGATACTGGGGAGAAATCCTTTCCTGTGAGGGTGGGGAGGCCTCACCACAGGGTGCCCAGAGAAGCTGTGGCTGCCCCTGGATCCCTGGAAGTGTCCAAGGCCAGGTTGGATGGGTCTCGGATCAACCTGTGATAGTGGAAGGTTGGAACCAGATGAGCTTTAAGGTGCCTTTAAACCCCAACCACTGTGTGATTTATGGCCAAAATCCTCCCTGCTGCAGGCTGTAGGAGGAGGTGGATATCTGCAGCCCAGGACTCACCTGAGCTGGAGCCACCCCAGTGCTCCTGGGGCTAACACAGCGATTCCTTCCCCTGGAATCAGAGCAGGCCTGGCCCCCCTCCACGTGCTGCTGAACTGTGGGTGACCTGTGACTCCAGCTGAACACACTTTGTCCTAATCACCACATCAGAGCTCCCCCCACAGCCCCTCTGAACTATAATTGGGCCATTTACTGCATTTTGCCTGGGCAGAGAAGGCACTGAAGGAGACATTTGCTTTGTGAGCCCCTTATACTCTAATTATTGTTCAAGTTACCATTGCATCAGAGCCTAACAAAAGATGCTTAAGAAAGCAAGGAATGAGACATCAATTGTGGTTCATGGGGTCATGGAAGAAATGTAGCACACAAAAAAATAATACATAGGCCGTCCCCAGTGTCTGTTCTTTAGCACTTGTACCCCCTGAACATCCATTAATGTTAATGTTTATGACTAAATAGAACTATAAGTCAATTACAGCTCCTGGTAGTGTTAATTCCCAGCCAATCCATATATTTGTCTGCAGGACTGCCAGGGAATTGGGATAGAATAGATTTTTCTTTTTAAGGGAATGGATTATTTTTTTTTTTTTAAGTACGAATACTTGGGAGTTCTGCTATTCAATCTCCTGGAGTTATTAGAGGAGCATGGTCAGTTATCCACAAATTAGGCTGATCTGGTATGAGGGCAGCTGGTGAAATGTCTGAGCCTTTTTATTCATGGCTTTTCTATTCATGAGGTGGCCTCAAGCTCTACCAGGGGAGGTTCAGGTTGGACATCAGGAGGAATTTCTTCCACAAACCCAGGTTGCTCCAAGCCCTCTCCAACCTGGCCTTGGACACGTCCCGGGAAGNTTTAAGTACGAATACTTGGGAGTTCTGCTATTCAATCTCCTGGAGTTATTAGAGGAGCATGGTCAGTTATCCACAAATTAGGCTGATCTGGTATGAGGGCAGCTGGTGAAATGTCTGAGCCTTTTTATTCATGGCTTTTCTATTCATGGGGTGGCCTCAAGCTCTACCAGGGGAGGTTCAGGTTGGACATCAGGAGGAATTTCTTCCACAAACCCAGGTTGCTCCAAGCCCTCTCCAACCTGGCCTTGGACACATCCAGGGATGGGGCAGCCACAGCTTCACCCATGCCAGGGCCTCACCACCCTCACAGTGAAGAATTCCTTCCTAATATCCCATCTAAATATCTCTTCTTCTGGTTTAAAACCATTCTCCTTTGTCCTGTCACTGCCTTCCCGTGTGAAAAGTTCTTCCCTCCCTCAGAGTTCACAGATTGGGATCCAGATGTGGATTTTGTGGACTTACAGCCTCNTCTGGTTTAAAACCATTCTCCTTTGTCCTGTCACTGCCTCCCTGTGTGAAAAGTTCTTCCCTCCTTCACAGTTCTGGATCCAGATGTGGATTGTGTGGACTTATAACCTTGAGTCCAGCAACTTTCCTGCCTTAGCCTGGCTCTGGATATGAAAGCACATATCCTGATCCTCAGCAAATCCCAGGAAAGGTCACTGTCACCCTGATTTTCAGCCTTCTGATGTTTTCATTTTTGTGATAAAACTTCTCACGCTGTTTCATGTAAACACACAGATGTTTTCCTAACTCTTTGTTTTGCATTCCTTTCTCCTGGGAGGAGAAAGGTTTGATGGACCTTTTCATTGACCAGTGTGGTTGGAGAGGTGGTGACCTCATTCTCCAATCCATGGTCGTTCCCAAAACTCTGTATAATATGAAAATCAAAATAAAGTTTCTTCTTCTTCGCCTTTTCCCGGGCTGGAGTTTGCTGTGTCTCTGTGATTCGTGTCACTCTCTATTGTGACAGGTTTCTATTTCTATCAGACTTTTATCTCCTCTGTGTCCAGACTTCATTGGGCTACAGCTACCAGAGCAAACCCAGCATCTCCAGGGCTTGTTCCCTGACCAGGAATCTCTGCCTTGCCCGAGCTCCTCATCCTTCCTGGCCTCTCCCCAGTGACTCGTGGGTGGCTCCTGATCCATCCAAGAGCTGGAGCCTGGCAGACCCCAGGAGTCAGCGGGATGGAACAGGCCAGCCCCATGCCCAGGGCTGCTCTGTCTCCACGGCAGAGATGAGGACGTGAAGGATTTGGGCATTTTGAAATCTGGCCCCACTTTCCTCTGGCACAAACCCTGTAATCCCTACAGGCAATCGTGGCTTGAGGGGCTGCACTGTCCACAGGGCAGATGGAAGGGGCTGGAGCAGCAGGAGAGGCTGAGGGAGCTGGGAAAGGGGCTCAGCCTGGAGAAAAGGAGGCTCAGGAGGGACCTTGTGGCTCTGCACAACTCCTGACAGGAGGGGACAGCCAGGGGGGGTCGGGATCTGCTCCCAGGGAACAGGGACAGGATAAGGGGAAACAGCCTCAAGCTGTGCCAGGGGAGGTTTAGATTGGATATTGGAAAAAAATTCTTCCCTGCAAAGGTGGTCAGGCATTGGCAGGGGCTGCCCAGGGATGTTTGGAGATGTCCAAGGAAGGACTGGGCTCCTTGGGCTGGGGACAAGGTGGGGATTGGTCACAGGATGGACTCAGTGACCTTGGAGGGCTTTTCCAACCTAAATAATTCTGGGATTCTGCCCAGTGGTCCCAGCTGCAGAAGAAGCATCAGGTTCATCCCTGTCCTGTCCCAGGCCATGACCAGGCAGCCTCCTATGGGCAAGCCACCAGGTTTCTGACCCAGCCTAGTGAGGCCAGAATGTGACCCCCAGCTTTAATCAGCATTTCTCAGAAATCCATGAAACCCTCCAGCAGCAAAACGCTTCCCCTCCAGCAAATCAGCAAAATCTGGTGGCAAGTCCTGTCACTTGTTTCATCCCTGAAAAGTACAACTTCTGTCCCCAGCTCTGGTTTTGTCCTGTTTCATTTATTCAAGTTTACAAAGCATTCCTGCCTGGTCAAGATCCCACTAAAATCAGAGAGATGCTGAATTCTGAGTTTTATCCCCCAGTGCTTCCACTGCTTGGAAATCTCACATTCCTACTTCATTCCTCAGACAACTCTGACATTTTTGTGGATCTAAATCACTTCTTCATCAGCTTTCTGAGTCCAGGAGATTCATTTTGCTGGGAACAAGTGCTCCTGCTATTTCACCAGCATCACTCACCCACAGAACTCCAGGCTGGGCTGGGCTGGGCAGTGCATCCTTTGATCATGTTAACTTATCCTGTGGCAGGTTTCTCCTTAAGATTTTTTGATTTAATTTAATGGAGGTGGAAGTCACTCCTTGGATGGTTTCAGAGGCAGATGCTCTCTGGCTAATCAAAAAAACATTTTGCAAAGCAAACTTGCCCTCGACGTCCCATGGTCCAGGTGCCTCCTGCCTTTGCCTAAAGGTCAGAGGATCTCTCTCTGCCCTGGCTGCTGGTTCAGTTCCTCCAATGAGTAATTCCTACAGGATGGAGCTGTCCATCCATGTGTCTGCCCATCCAGACCCCTCCAAACCCACAGACATGTCTAAAATACAGCTGGATGGGTCTTGGAGGAAGCTGGGATAGGGGAAGATGTCCCTGCCCATGGCAGGGAGTTGGAACTGGGTGAGATTTAAGGCCCTGTCCAACCCAAACCACTCTGAGATTCCTAGAAAACCATTGCCCAGTGGAGCAGGGAGATCTCAGTCTGGAACCAGAGGCTGCAGGAGAGCCCAGTCCTTGCCAGTCTCTCAGGAGAGGGGTTGGAAGTTGGGTGCTGTGAAAGACAAGGTGATTTTTGGCTTCCAGACTTTGTTTGGCACCAGTACAGCAGTCCTGGGGGTGGAATGTGTTGTGAGGGCACGAGTTGTGAGTGAGTTTTGCCTCATTTGGGTGTTTGTGTCAGCTCCCTGATGCCAAATACTGCTCAGACTGTAATTTAGCTTGAAAAGTCCCTCATCCTGTGTCACCAGCACACTGCCACAAGATGTGACTCATTCTGGCACCCACAGACCAACTGAGAACATTTGGGTCAGAGCCAAGACCTCACCTGAGAAATGTTTCTAATATTTAAATTCAACACCCCCGGATTAAACTTCTCTCCTAATTCTTTTGCCTTGAACCTCCTGGACAACCATTCCTGTCTCCTTTCAGGCTGTAACCTGGCTGTGAAGCAGACCAGGAGTGCTGCTCCCTTTACCTGGCAGCCTTCTCCTCCTCCTCCTCCTTGCTCTGTCTCAGCACACATCATGCCCACCACGAGGTGTGGGATCTGCTCCAGGCATTTCTCCCTGCAGATCAGCTTCATCCTTGTTTTCTGCAGCACATGGGACACTGCAGAAAATGAAAAGAGAAGGAAAAAGCTGCAGAGCAGCAGGAGACTTCCCTTGGGAAGAATCCCAGCTGGATTTCTAAAGCATCTCAGGGCAATGGGGTTTCTGGGCAGAAGGGTTTTGGGGTCACGGAGGCATACAGGGGATCCCCAGGTGATGAGTTTGTGCTCCTGAGTTTATCACAGAATCCCAGAATGGTTTGGGTGGAAAGGGACCTTAAAGCTCATCCAGTGCCACCCCTGCCATGGCAGGGACACCTCCCACTGTCCCAGGGTACTCCCAGCCCTGTCCAGCCTGGCCTTGGGCACTGCCAGGGATGCCAGACTACTGGGAAATCCCCACAGGGATGGATTCTCCTGCTGGTGGTCTCGGTGCTGCCCTGAGCTGAGCTGCCCTGCACACTGGGGGTTTCTCACTCATGGTTTTTGGGAACTCAGTCTGAAAGGCTTCTCATGGGATCCTGTGCAAGCCCCTGCAGATCAAGAGCTTTCCCCAGAATTCTAATCTTGGAGTTATAGAACCATGGAATAATTTACATCGGAAAGAACCTTTGAGATCATCCAGTCCAAGTGTTCCCCCAGCACTGCCAAGGCCACCTCTGACCCATGTCCCCAGGTGCCACATCCACACAGCTTTTAAATTCCTCCAGGGGTGGGGACTCCACCACTGCCCTGGGCAGCTGTTCCAATGCCCAACAACTCTTCCAGGGAAGTATTTTTTTCCCTAATATCCAATCTAAACATTGTTCTCCCTGGGGAGGGCTGCAAGGCCACCCCTCACCCAGGGGACCAGCTGTGTCTTCACAAAGTGGCTCTCAGGATGGCAGCACACAAAGGAATTATGTGCTTTATTCTCCCCTTGGGATGGGAATAGAGAAATCACAGCTGGCACCTGCAAGGGACAAAAAGACTGAAAATGTGCTGGGCTACTTGGAAACCCCACTTATTTCACCCACGTTCCTCTCTGAAGTGAACCTGAGTCTAAAGGATAAAAGTGAGATCTTCAGATTATTTGAAACTCACTCCTTGTTTTGTATTTCACTGTGCTAAATCCTCCCAGAACCTTCAGGAAACTGTGACTCAGTGACAGGATCTAAAAGATAGAAAGTTGTCACGTCCCTTTTCCAGCTGAGGTGGAAGTGCCCAAAGATGAAAATGCTTTGGAGTAGGAATCTCCAGGAAGGTGAAACCCTTCTGGTATTGAGAGAAGCTGGGGTTGTTCACCTGGAAAAGGGAAAGCTCTGGGAAGACTTCACCTCTTCCAGAGCCTAAGGGGCTTCAGGAGAGCTGGAGAGGGATTGGGGACAAGGGATGGAGGGACAGGACACAGGGAATGGCTTCCCACTGCCAGAGGGCAAGGATAGATGGGATATTGGGAATTAGGAATTGTTCCCTGTGAGGGTGGGGAGGCCCTGGCACAGGGTGCCCAGAGAAGCTGTGGCTGCCCCTGGATCCCTGGAAGTGCCCAAGGCCAGGCTGGACAGGGCTTGGAGCAGCCTGGGATGGTGGGAGGTGTCCCTGCCATGGCAGGGGTGGGATGGGATGAGCTGTAAGGTCCCTCCAACCCAAACCATTCCCTGATCCTGTTCCTTTTGCCTTTGCCTATATCACACCCTCACACCTCCCTCTCACCACCCTCAGCTTCTGGTGGATTTGCTCCTAAGCCTCTACCAGAGAGAGGGTGGGGGGTGCCAGGGCTGAGCACATCAACACCAATTTTTGGAAGCAGAATCCATGTCAGCTGAGCCCAAACAGCAGCACGAGACCCATCCCTGGAGCTGCTCCACGGATTTTGTACAGAGGAGCTCAAGAGAAATCCTGCAGAGGGACTCTGCAGCAGCCCCTCTGTGCTAGGAACAGTTTCCTTGGAGAAATGGGAGAGGTTCACAACTACAGGAGTGTCATGTGTTACTGGTGAGGGTGGGAAATGAAGCCTAAGAAGGCAAATGCAGAGTTTCATTTAAAAAAAGAAAAAACTAACCAGCAATTGGAGCAGAATAGCAAGGATCCAGTGGGATATTCCCTTACTGCATCCTGGGAAGGACCACTCAAGCTCCGAGGCACACCCCTGCCCTCCCTGATTAATTCTTTCCAATAATGAAACAGCTCATTGGTTAATTAGTGACATTTGTTCAGGACAGACACTTTGGGTCACAATCAGTGCTGGAACTGCTTTCATTAGGGCTTAAATAAGATCAATTAGCAACAGCAATCTGCTGCCCTAAATGAGTGAAGGAAGGAGTGGCCAGGACCAGTGAGTCAATCCAGCTCAAGGAGGCATTAAGCCAAAGACAGCCCTAGACCTTCATTTCCTTTAGTCCAGACCAGTTTAGACCCAGCCTAACTGGGTGATTAATAGAATATCCCAAGCTGAAGTTACCCACAAGGATCCCACAAGGTGACAAGTGTCCAAGGCCAGGCTGGATGGGGCTTGGAGCAACCTGGGATAGTGGAAGGTGTCCCTGCCATGGCAGGGGGTTGGAATAAGATGAGCTTTAAGGTCCCTTCCAGCCCTAATAATTCCATGATTCTGTGCTAATTTACCCACCAGGGAGGAGCTTGTCTTAATCTGGGTGCCAAAAAGAGGTCCAAAGTTTGGATGTGGGGCCAAAATAGGTCCCAGATTTTGCCCTAGGGGTCTGTTGGTGACTGGTTCTTGCCCTGAACAGGGAACTGGTGGATGTGCAGAGTCTGGGGGGGTCTGGATGTGTTAAGCAGGGAGGTGGGGAGTGGAACTTTGTCTGGGAAACTCCTAATGGGAGAAGACATCACTTTAAATGGATAAAACCCATCTTCCATTAGAGAATCTCCCCGTGTTGGAATCCACGGTACAGAGAATGTTTCTCTGCCTGTTTTAGGAAGCTCTGATCCTCAGCAGAACTCTGCTTTTAACCTTCATCCCTGGGAAAAATTGCCAAAACTTTGGGATGAGTTAGAGCACACAGGTAGTGATATGTAGTAGTAGTGTATCATGGACTGAGGAGTTTAGGGTTTTAGGATTTTAATATGAGAGTGAACAGGAGACAAGATGGAGGATTTTGGGTGTTGTCTCTTCTTCCTTCTTGTCCCTCTTCAGCTCCATTTTCTGTAGCACTGGTGGCACAAAGTTCTTGGTTAGAGTGAGCAGTAATGTGGAAGTTACGTGTATGGATTAGTAGAAGTTATTGTTAGAAAAGTAGAAACAAAGTAGGTGTTAGAAAGTAATTGGGTTAAACAGCTTTAAAAGGCCTTGGTTTGGGTGTTTGGGCTCCATTTTGTGCCTTGGTTTGGGTGTTTGGGCTCCATTTTGTGCCTTGGTTTGGGTGTTTGGGGTCCATTTTGTGCCTCATTTCTCACATGCTGAGTCTGGTGTGCAGACGGTGCTGAACTTAAGGTAAGAATAAACAAAACCTGAAGATCAAGAGAAAGAGAGTCCTGCATGTTATTCACCCTTGGAAAAGAACTCAGCAGGGAACCCCCTCCAAAGGGCCCAGGGGGTTGGACTCACATCCTTGTTGGGACCACCAAAAACCCGACAGCCCCTGCCCCTCACCTGCCCCTGTGCTGTCCAGGCCGGCAGCCCAGCAGTGCTGCCACGTGTCCATGTCCCACACGAAGGGCAGGCAGATGGGAATTATCTCCGTGCTGAACTCGATGGGGTTGCTGAGCAGGATCAGGGCAATGTCATTTTGCAGGCTGGTCCTGTTGAATTCCTCGTGCAGGATCAGGCTGTCCGGGTTGTGCTCTTCCAGGGGGACGCTGGGGTCAACTCCCCCCACTGCCACCGTCAGATCTGGTGGCCTTAAAAACAAAACAGGGCATGGTAGATGTGTAGGGTTTGGGTTATAAAGGTTGGTGCCTCCTTCCCAGAGCTGGGCATGGTGGTGGCTTAGGCAGTGCAGCTATAAATATCCAAGGAATTTACCCCCACTCCTAGGAAAGGATGATTTCTGGGCAGAGAGGTGCAGAGGTACAGTGTGAATGCAGTCAGGTTATAAATAACCCAGCCACTACCAAGGAGATGGAATGGTCTGGATCTTTTGGATCTCTGTGCCCTGGGCTGGCTGCTCAGACCCTGCTGTCCCCAGCCAGCTGCTCCAGGCTGTGCTGACACAGGTCATTTGTCACCGAGGTCACTGTTGGACCTGCCACATTTTGGAGGGGACTCACAGAGGGCTGGACTCTGCCCCTGGACACTGCATGGAGTTGATTTATCCAGAGCCTGGTGTTTAAAATTCAGAGTCTCCGTGAGGTAAAGGTGTTTGCTGTGCGAAAGCAAAGGTAATTTGGGGGATACAATGAGCTAGAATGGAATACATCACCTTTTACAAGGTGCTGGGACAAGTGTGGATGCACAAGAAATGCTTGGGGCCAGCAGAACAGCACTAGGAGCATTTATCCAAGGTCATTTATGCTCAGGCCATCCCTCGAAGTATTTCCCTCCTGCTTCTCCCGGTTATGCAGATTCCTGCACATT